>APFE030685942.1:256060-293546 GCA_000404065.3 Pinus taeda
AGATCCACCTTCCGACATCTTCATATTAAATAACCGTTTCATAAGAAATACCTTGTTTGAGGCCAAGGGTTTTTCATATAGTTTCTCCAACGCCTTAATCAAACCCTATGTCGTTGTTTCCTTTGAAATGTTGAAGGCGACCAACGCTGTGAGGCACAACCGTATTGTTCCGAGTGCCTTTCTATCGAGAAGCTATCGTCGCCCTAGCTGGTTTATTTCCATTTCTGGTTGTAAGCATATTTCAGTATTTTCCATTAATGAAATGAAGTATTATTTCTGCTGCATCTTTGTGTATATGGGTATCTCTGTATTTTGTTGCATTCCTGTTTAAATCCAGATGAGTGGGGTTTAATAAAAAGTTTCTTTGTGGTTTTGTTTATTGGGCATTCTCTTTTTTTTTTCTTCTGGCAATTCAAGTTTTCAGATCTTGGGGGTCTCTCCTCCCAAGATCCATTTCAATTTTTTAGATCTTGGGAGCTTGCTCCCAAGATCCAGATCAGTTCCATTCTTCATCTGTCATACCTGTTGGCATCTTTGTTTTTCTGCCCAATGGTAGGTATAGATCTTTTTGGTACATATAATCTTCCATTTGCATCTTCCAAAACGAGAAGTTTTGGCCGTTAAATTTCTCGACCCTAAAGTTACCATCTTCCGCCATTGCTCCCACTCGAACAAGGAACCCTTATTTCTTGCGAGTTTATCAGCCAAATAGACCTTCGGATCTGATACCAGTTGTTAGAAAATTATATATTACGGAGCAATGGAACACATAAAATATTGCAGAAATATAAACACAGAAAACACATGAAACAAGAGAGACACAGATATACGTGGTTCACCCAGTTTGGGCTACGTCCACCCCAAACAACCAGTCCTTCCTTTCTATTATCCAACAAAATGAAGATACACAACCTACAATAGATCCGATGTAATATCCTCTGTTTTCTCTCACAGTCTCACCTCTCTACTTCTCGCTTGGAGAATACACATCTATTACATAGCCTCAAATACAATACCCTCATACAAAGAGAGGGGTTGCCTTCTAGGTCAAAAAATCCTAAACTAAACATAAATTCTACCGTCAGATCATCTGCCTAGTGAACGACCTAGATTGACTAGAAATTACCATACTTTTCCAAACCCCTGTTGGGGGACCGCTGGCCCCCAGAACCCCCAGCCAGGGGGGATCGGCCCCCCCGCGTGGAGGGGTGTACAAACTTCCTGGGGTATACATCTAGCTTAAACAAAGACCTTTGAACAATCATGCTCCACACCCAACACTTTTTTGGCGGGAACAAAGTAGATTTGATCAACATGTAAGCTATGTCTAATAAATTATAGGGAAAAGATTCTCATGGGCATAAAGACATAAAAACGATATGGGGGAAGTTTTGACCAATAGACTAGTTTCAATATAATTTTCAAATAGGTAACAATCAAATGCCCTGGTATCATCATTGAGCTAAAGGACCTTCTTTTGCTGGGGCAGGATTCTAGGAGGAGAGATGTTATTTATAATTTTGTAGGCAATAGACATATAAGTGGAAATGAATTGAGAAAAAGCCTCATTTTCAGGTTTCTTCTTTACAACATTGTCCCAATCAAAAATAAATTTTCTTTGTTTGCAGGAATCTATAATACTAAGGCCCAAGTACTCAAATTCTTCTATATGGGTGTACAAGAAAAGGTAGAACATAATAGAATAATATATGAAATAAGTAGTAATGGGAAAATGACACAACTAGAATTTTATGGATTTAACAAGGTATGAGGGTATGTCAAAGATGATGTTTGGTTGAATCATTATGTGCAAGAACCCTATGGCGACTTTAGTGATATTGGTGGTTTCATCTTCCCCAAAGAGTAGGGCAATGATAGTTAGGATGGGTTGTAAAGCTTAAAAAAACATAGGCACGAGGAATGTGCTTGAAATAGGAAGGGTTTGATAACAAGGGGATAGAATCAACTGAAGGAAGGCATGTTGTTCTCTGGTTGAGAGCACGTTATAGCTATACAATAGGGTGGTCTCTATAAATTTATTTGGATTGGGGAATTTTGGTTATATGAAGCATTTGAGTCAATTCTGGAGTTATTTCCATAATTTTAACCCTAGAGGAGGATATGAAAAAATTATTCTCCTAAACATATGATGCTACAAGCTAGGAAATGAATTGTGGAAAGTAATAGACTGTGGGGGTGACTAAGTAGTATAACCCTGACTCTATGACCCTAAAGGGGTCCTCCCCCTTGAGATGTTGGTCATACATGTCAACACGAAGGTCTGACAAGTGGTAAGAGGAGGGCGGATCATGAATCTCATCTTCTTTATCCATGAGGGGATCAACATTACTAGAGGCTTTCGTCTCCCAGGATTTGGGGGTTTTAGGTGCAGGTTTCTTCAATTTAAGCATAAGGAGAATGATTAAGTTCCAAATGACCCCTGATTACCTAGTGACCAGGTGCAATTGGATAGAGTATCACTAGAATGGATCTATGTTGGTTGACATTCAGACGATGTGGTAAGTAGGCAGAGAGGTAAAGAAACTCAGCTGTATAAAAAAAATTTGAATTCAAACAACTAATAGGTCATGGCCTTATAGGCGGACAAAATGATCATGTGATGTGTGGGGAAAGATGTGAGAGGACACATGGGGGAAGGACATGTGGCACCATAAGGTTGGATGGCATGTGAGAGAGAGAGAGAGAGGAGAGATTGGTTCTGTGGGCACCGCGCTCGGTTGCCGATGTTAGAGATGTTTTGTTGTACCTATTGGCAAGCATGGTCCCCACTCTCCGACAGGGTGAATGATCGGGGCTTAGAAATGGGACTTGACCCCCAAAAGTTAATCCTGGTCATAGATCAGCCACTCCTTCCCCTTTTACCTTAACCTTCTAGGGGCTAGAGTCGGTGTAACACCATCCTCCCACATCTACCCAAGTAACGGCCAACCGGGGTAAACATGTGACAAGAAGTTACTATGATATGATTTGACTCCCTATGTGTGAGTTAAGGAAGTGGAATCGATGAAAACCCATAGCGCAGACCTTCTGCACCTGCTATAGGACTCTTTGAATGCATCCTAGTCATTCCCCTGACCAACCCTTGGGTCCCACTAAGTTTTTAAAACACTAAACCCCTGGATGCTCCCTTGATATGGAGAAGGGTGCATCTAAAAACCTTTAGACACATGCACAACATGGGTACGCATGCATCTAGGGAATTTTGTCCTTAGACCTATGCTCGTGACTCCGAGATTTGTGCCACATTTTAAGCCCAAAATCCAGGCCACTTCACAGAAGCCCCTGTAGCTTTCAAAATCCATAATACACATGATGACAAGATTTACAAATCAAAAAATAAATCCAGGGCTAGGTCTGACCACCCCCAACTGACACTGACATTCTGTCAAACACTTGGCATCAATGCAATCTATAGGAAATGAATACAAGATAAAGCATAAATGATTGATAACTCATATGAGACTTGACAAGAAGGATCACCACCCTCTTCCCTTAACTGTTTTGACATTAATTAGGTCTGTATCCATTATCCTTTTAGTTACAAGTAAATACATGAAATAACCATGAATATAAACAGTCACATAACCATGCTTATAACCAACATTAAATCATATCAATAACAATGAAATAACAACCATTAAAGCTACATATTAACTAGTAAAAAAGCAAGAGAACTTACATTTTATTAAACATAGGCAAGAGCCGACAAGGTTCGGGACTTCCACGTACAACCCAACCATAGACATGGATGAAACAAATATTTCTTTAAGTTAGTCACCCCCATGCCATATTCCAAGCATGAATGTGGGGTATCATGGATAAACCAATCCAAAAATAACCAAGGGAATGCAAAGGTTAAACCACCTCCACCCTCACTAAACTGTGATTTTACCAAAATCGACACCTAGATGACAAAGCCAAATCGAGATTGGAATGCATCTGGACTCCATCACTATCCTTGAGGAATTTTTTGTCTCCTTGTGTCTTAGGCTTTACCTCAATCCACGCTAGATCACTAGGCCCTAAACTGAGACACCAGTCTCTAAGGATTTACTACAATCCACACTGGATCACTAGGCCCTAAATCAAGACTCCACCCTCAGGCTTTACCATGTATCTCGCCAAAGTCAGGCAAGGGATCCTAGAACTTTGGGAATTTTCTAGAGACCACCTTCGTCTTGGATTCTGAAACCATCTGAAAATTCCAAAGCTCAAAATTGAGAAAAAAATCCCATCACACCATGGCTATCCGTAAAAAGGCAAGGCAAGGTTGAAAACCACTGTCATAACCTAAAAAAAACATGCCACCAATTGCAAGAGAACCATATACCAACATGAAAATCCATTCATGTAAAAACTAGCTAGGAAATCACACATGAAATATGTTACCTATAATCCTGTTGAAGATGATTGATCTTGCTCTTCCTGGCTTGATCTTTGCTTTGCTTTCCTTTCCTTGTCCTTCCTTTGCTTGCTTTTCCCTTCCTTGCTCCAAAGCTAGAGTGTTCTAAGAAAAATCTAAGTGTCCAAGAGTGTGTGAGAGAGAGAATAATGAGAGAGCTCCAAAACTAAACTGACAAAAGCCCATGAACTGATCCTCATAAGTCTTTTTATCAACGAGGTCTCTATTTTTTTCATTTTCCATTATTTTCCTTCAATTTCCTCCTCACATGCAACTTGTGACCTTCCACCTCCCTTTTCTCCTATTTTCCTTTATTTTCATAAATAAATGTGCCAAAATACCCTTTTTCCTTTTTAATGCCTTAGCCATCACCTTTGCCAAATTATTTTTAGCCATAAACACATCCAATGATGCCCACTAGGATATCTTTGCCCAATATTCAACTTGGAATAAGTGTCCCTTAACCATGGTCTTATTTTTCCTTTATTAAATTTTATTACATGAACATTTAACTAGGGATTGTTACAGACCCCTCCCCCTTGGGGAACACCATCCTTTGTGTTAAACCACACCAAGACCTCAACAAAATCGCTGAAAAGCAAACATATTTCCCATGGAGATTTATAACATAGCTTGCTGTAGTGTTTACAATGAATGGCCTGCTCAAAAGCAAAACATCACGACTACATGACAAGACAATAACCATACCACTTATTGGAGCTTTATAACTTAGCTCATGGCAATATTTACATCCATATACATATGTACATATACCAAAACATTAGAAAAACATATGCAAAACATATACAAACATCATACCAGAATTGCTTTGCATCCACTAGCAAAAAAAAAGGATAAATGGCACGCATATGATATGCCATCTCCCATGTAGCTTCTTCGGGCCCAAAATGCTTCCACTGCACTTTTACTTGCTTTATGGATCTATTCCTAAGCATGAGATACTTCCACTGCAATATGCACTGAGGCTCCGACTGAAATTCTCCTTCTTTATCCACCTGCAATATAGACCAATAAATAACATGATCAACATTCTTTATATACATTATAAGCAATGAAACATGGAAAAAATCATGTAATTTCACTATTGGAGGTAGTGCAAGTCAATAGGCCACTGGTCCAATTCTCTCAAGGATCTAAAAAGGCCCACAATACTATGGTTCCAACTTGGCACATGATCTAATCCTTAAGGAGATCTTCTTGGGCTTGATGTGAAAATACACAAGCTCCCCAACCTAAAACTCCTTGAATGCCCTATGCTGGTCTGCATAACTCTTTTTTCTATCTTGTGATACCTTTAGATTCTTCTTTATAACCTGCATTTCTTGTTCCATATATGTCAACATATTTGGTCCAATAAGTACCGTGTTCATTAGATCACTCTAGCTGATGGGAGTATTACAACTTCGCCCATATAGCGCCTCAGAAGGAATCATCCTCAATAACTCCTGATAACTATTGTTGTATGCAAACACAACCAAAGGAAGATACTCCTCTCATCTTATATGCTGGTGCATCATGTACATCCTCAGCATATCCTCCAAGGTCCTGTTGACACTCTTTATTTGTCCATCTGTCTGTGAATGATAGGTTTATGTACCCAAACCTGCAAATAGCTCCTTCCAAAACTTGGAAGTGAACTTCGCATCCCTGTCTGACACAATGTTCTTCAGAATGCCATGTAATCTCATGATCTCCCTGATGAAAACACGTGCCACCTCACTAGCTGAATATGTAGTCTTCACTAGAATGAAGTGAGCTACCTTGCTCAACCTATCGACCATGACCATAATAGAATCATGTTGTCTTGCTATTCTTGGAAGACCTGTAACGAAATCCATGGAAATGACCTCGCATTTCCATTTTGGAATCAGAATAGGTTGTAGCAATCCACCTACATGCTTACACTATGCCTTCACCTACTGACAATCGAAGCACCTAGCCACAAACTCTGCCACTTCCTTCTTCATATTCGGCCAATAATAAAAATTATTAACTGTAGTCAATGTATTCTAATATCCTAGGTGACCCAAGTATGGCTTGATGTGAAACTCCCTCAAGATAAGCTTCTTGAGCTCACTACAATCAAACACATAGCTCATGTCACTGAATCTCACCAAACCATTTGCCATGAGACGATAGTCTACATCTTGATCATCTATACTTGTTCTTGTACCTACACTACACTTGTACCTATACCTATACTCTGCTGCAACCTGTGCATAATCTCCATATACGTGTCATCCCACTATCCTACCTGCAAGATCCTATCTTGTAATTATGTCCCATAAGAGCTCATAGTTGTTATATGATTCACCTATTCCTTCCTGCTACGAGCATTTGCAACCCAATTCTCCTTTCCCTTAATGTCTTTTATCTCAAAGTAAAACTCACTAAGGGTAGACAACCATCTAGCTTATTTTGCATTTAGATTCGGTTGGTCAAACAAGTATCTCAACCCATTGTGATCGCTCATCAATGCAAATCTCCTGCCAAGAAGATAATGCCTCCACATTTTCAAGGCATGAATAATAGTTTCCAACTTAGATCATGAGTCACGTAGTTCTGTTCGTGCTCATTCAACTTCTTGAACTCATAACACACCACCTGTCCCTCCCATATAAGGACTCCACCAAGCCCTATTTTACATGCATTTGTACACACTGCAAACTATTTATCTGGATCTACAATATGAAGGATTGGAGCATTGGTCAACAACTGCTTCAGCTGCTCAAAACTAACTGCACATTCTTCTATCCATTCGAACTTCTTACCTTTCCTCTACAAGGATGTCATAGGATATGCAAAGCATGAGAAGTTCCCGATGAACCTCCTGTAGTAACCTGCTAATCCCATGAATGATCTCACCTCATCCACATTCTTAGGAGCTGCCACTCCATGATGGCTCTTATCTTTTTTGGATCTATTGTTATGCCTTCCTTGGAAACAACATGTCCCAAGTAATGTGCCTCTGTCTGAAAGAAGCTGCACTTGCTAAGCTTGGCATACAAGTGATGTCTCCTAGCAATTTCAACATTGCTGCTAAGTGCTTGGCATGCTCTTCTTCATTCTTGTAGTATATCAAGATGTCATCAATGAATACAATAAAAAACTTGTCCAAATAAGGACACAACACATTATTCATCAAACACATAAATGTAGCTAGGGCATTAGTCAAATCGAATGGAACTGCAAAAAACTCATAATGCCCATACCTGGTCCTTAAGGTAGTCTTGTACATATCCTCTTCCTTGATGCGTACATGAAGGTATCCTAATCTTAAGTTAATCTTAAAGAACACCACTGCTCCCTTCAACTGATCAAACAAATCATCAATCCTCGATAATGGGTAATTGTTCTTGATCGTCACCTTGTTCAACTGCCTATAATCAATGCATAATCTGAGAGTACCATCTTTCTTCTTTACGAACAACACTAGTGCACCCTAAGGTGCTACACTTGACCTAATTTATCTCTTGTCAAGCATATCATTTAACTGTAATTTCAACTCTACTAGCTTTGGGGTACTCATCCTGTAAGGTTCCTTCGATGTTGGTACTGCCCCTAACACCAACTCAATAGAGAAATCTACTTCCCTGTGAGGAGGTAACTCTGGAATCTCTACTGGAAAGACATCCTGATATTGCTACAATATAGGGCACCTCTTGAAGATTTTTGCATCCTCAACATCTTTACCCTTGTCACTAGATTTATGCATTTCAAACATCACACAACCTTTTATACAACTACGCTTAGCCTACATAGCAGTAGCCATCCTAACTAATGTATGCTTCTTTTTTCCTTGAAAAATTCTCTTTTCCCAGTTATCATCCAAGCACTCAATGGACTTGTCGAAGCAATCCACTTTGGTCCTGTGAAGGTACAACCAATCCATACCCAAAATCATGTTATACGATCCCAATGGAAGTACATTCAAATGTGTTGCTGTAGTCATGCCATTTAACTCAAATGCACAAGCTCTTACCCAATGGTGAACTCTCTTCTTTGTACTTGTAGCAACTGTACCCCCCAAGATTCTGCATGCACTTCTTTTCTCAAACCACACTTATCCACCAGGTCTTGATTAATATAATTATAATTAGATCCAATATCAATCAAAATAGAAACAACTTGATCACAGAGATTATGTCCATTTCAATGATAGATTCTTGATGATCCGCCTATTCGTTGTCTACAATTGCATAAATCCAAGGAATTCTATGACTAATGTCCCCAACTGTATGCACCTCCTAGGCACTATAGATATGGGGTATACCACCCTGATACTACAGAAAATCCCTCTTACAATGATCATTGCCACGTATCCAACAGTTCTTTACCATCACCTCCAGTATACTATTTTCCATGTCCCTTCTCAATTGTATTGAACTTCTTGTAAGGGACTACATTTTCTTTCTCAACTGCATCTTGAGGTCTTCCTCGATTTGGTGGCCATTTTCCTTTAACTTTCTCATTTCCTCTCAAGTCACACTTAGGCTCAACTTTGCACTTCGACAGCTCATAACAATATTTCAAATTTTGGATGGCCTCCTCCAATGATCCAAGCTCATCAAACTCAATTTGGTCTTTGTATGCTAATGGCAGTCCATTGATGAATCTATGAACCTTGGCCTTCTCCTCCCTGAGGTAAGGCACATATCTCAATAGCTCCAAGAACCTACTAGTATACTCATCATCTTTCATGGAACCCATCTACAACTTATAAAACTCCTTAGCTCAGTCATGATAGTACCTTTCTGACAAATACTTCTTCTTAAAGATCCTCTCAAACTCATTCCAAGTCAAGCCATCCTCCCAAATACCTTTAACATTCTTCACATCCTCCCACCAGATATTTTCTTTCCCTTTAAGACTGAAAGTGGCTATCATTTCTTTCATGTTCTTTGAATAATCGCGCAATCTGAAGAACTTCCTCATACCAAGCAACCATGCTTTTGCATCCTGTGATTTATTCATTTCTCCATCAAATTTAGGTGGATTTTCTTTCTTAAACTCATCCGGAAAATATCCCTTGTCACTCCTCCTGTAAGGATGATAACGATGACAATCATAATGCCTGTCAAAACCAAAACTAGAATAGTACATGTGCCTATCACCCCTCTTATCTGGAGTATCCAAGGACCTACCATCTCTGATCACGTCCTCTCCATCGAACCTATACTCACCATGAGACCTACTACCATATTCCCCATTAGTTTTTTCCTCCTACTCGTCCCTGATCCAAAGTGGTCCCTGTCACTGCAATTCTGACAAACTCTGAAGTATTATTGCAGTTACCTCTACTTGTTTCTCCCATGCATGTATGATTCTGTCATTGTTTGCCTTACAACTCCTTATTTATACCTTTAAGCTTCTCAGTGTGTCTGTCAAATCAGAAGAGTTCCCAACATCATGTTGCTCATCTGATCCATAGGGAGAGTCTCGAGAATTGTATTCAACCATCTTGCTGTTCATCTTTGATATTCTTCCTGCAAGGTATATCATGTTACGTAAACCAAATCACAATAAACCAACATACATTAGAATAATTTGGGGAGGATACCTCATCTGCAAGATAAAAAAATCAACTTAATACATGTATAACATAATCATGATAGCATATATAAATATAACACATAAGCATATATGCATATAACCATCATTCTAGCTAAAGTCTACTCATCAATGCATGACCATTTCAACTACACATACCATTACCTCATGCATGACAAAAACCACCACATCAATGTACACTTGACCACATGTGAATACTAACATGCATAAACAATGCATAATCAACCATACACTCATGACGACACACTCCACAACAACCCATCAACTTCCCATGGAAACCTCACTGCAACCATAACCCATACCATAAAAATGCAACAAGCACATGGTCTTCCACACAAGAAACACATATGCAACCGACATGAATGCATGATCAACACATAACCCATCCAGTCTGAGGGACGAACCATGCTCTGATACCACTTTGTAATGCCCTCCTCCCACATCTACCTGACTAACCGACCAACCAGGGTAAACATGTGATGAGAAGTTACTATGATATGATTCAACTCCCTATGTGTGGAATCTATGGAAGCCCACAAAAAAAACCTTCTGCACCTGCTACAAGACTCCCATAATGCATCCCAATCATTCCCTTGACCAACCCCCGGGTCCCACTGATATTTTAGACCACTAACCCCCGAACGCTCCCTTGATATGGACAAGGGTGCATTTGAAAACCTCTAGATGCATGCACAACATGGGTATGCATGTGTCTAAGGAATTTTCTCCTTAAACCTGTGCTTGTGTGATCCAAATTTAAACAATAACACAACAAATTACAGATACAACCATAACTACAGAGTTGCAGCGGAAATAACACTTCATTTCATAAATGTAAAACACTGAAATATGCTTACAAACAAAAATGGAAATAAACCAGCTAGGGCGATGGTAGCTTATCTTTGAGAAGAGATGGGGCGGCTACATCCCTATGAACTGTGTTAAAATGAGGCTCAAAAGCCTATTTATTATTGAGAAATAATGGAAAACCCTAAACATCCAAAAACCTAATCCTAGGAGATGAAACGCTAAACTATGGGCCCTGTTTCGGGTAAATTGATACATCAACTTCCCAAGGTCGTAACTTTGGCATACGATCTCCGTTTGATGTGCACAATAGCTCGTTAGAAAGATCTATCTGAGGACTACAACTTTGGGAAGAGAAACATTGGTCCATGGACCCATATTGTTCCCATTTCCCCAAAAAACGTCGTTTAGGGCCTCAAAACGCTCCGAAAGTTCAGGACTTGAAAAACTGCTAAAAATATTAGTAAATTGTGCTACAATTATGGAAACTAAAAAAATGAAAGAGATAGTGTGGGGGTCCAAGTGGGATAGGTGTGTGGCCACCAACATCCACCTGGATCATTGCGACTCTAGGATTTGTGCCACTTTTCAAGCCCATAATCCAGGTCACTGCCTAGAAACCCATGTAGCTTTCAGAATCCGTAATTTACATGATGACAAGACTTACAAATCAAAAACTAACTCTAGGGCTAGGGCTGGCCATCTCCAATTGGGATTGAGGTTCTGTCAAACACTTGGAATCAATGCAATCTATTGGAAATGAATACAAGAGAGAGCATAAATGACTGACAACTCATATGATACTTGATAAGAATGATCACCACCCTCTTCCCTTAACTGTTTTTACATTAATTAGGTCTTGCATCCATTATCCTTTTAGTTACAAGTAAATATATGAAATAACCATGACTATAACCAATCACATAACAATGATTATAACCAACATTAAGCCATGTAAATAAAAGCCATTAAAGCCACATATTAGCAAGTACAAAAGCAAGAGAAATTATCTTTTATTAAACATAGGCAAGAGATGATAAGCTTGAGGACTTCCATGTACCTCCCTACCATAGACATGACTAAACCAAATATTTATTTCATCCAATCACCCTCGTGCCATATTTCAAGCATGAATGTGGGTCTCATGGATAAACCAATCCAAAAACAACCAAGGGAATCTAGAGTTTAAACCACCTCCACCCTCACCAAACTGTGATCTCACCAAAACTGACAATGATATCACAAAACCAAACCGAGCTTGGAATGCCTCTAGAATCCATCACTATCCTTGAGGAATTTTCCGCCTCCTTGTCTCTCAGGCTTTACCGCAATCCACACGGGATCACTAGGCCCTAAACCGAGACATTTGTCTCTCAAGCTTTACCACAATCCACACCGGATCACTAGGCTCTAAACCGAGACATTAGTCTCTCAAGATTTACTACAATCCACACCAAATCACTAGGTCCTAAACTGAGACTCCACCCTCAAGATTTATTGTGTATCCCACCAAAATTGGTCAAGGGATTCCTAGGCCTTTTGAAATTTTCCTGAGACCACCTCTACCCTAGATTCCAAAACCATCCGACAATTCCAAAGCTCAAAACCAAGAAAACAATCTCATCACACCATGGCTATCCAAAAAAAGAAAAGGCAAGATTGAAAACTACTATCATAACCCGTCAAAACCATGCCAATGACTATGAGAGAACCATATACCAACATGCAAAGCCATGCATGTCAAAACTAGCTAATAAATCGCACATGTAATATGTTATGTATGAGTGTTCCTCTGAAGTTGCTTGATCCTGCTCTTCCTGGATTGATCTTTGCTTCCCTTTCCTTGTCCTTCCTTTGCTTTCTTTTCCCTTCCTTTCTCCAAAGCTAGAGTCCTCCAAGAAAACTCTAAGTGTCCAAGAGTGTGTGAGAGAGATCCAAAACTGAACTGACAAAAAGCCATGAGTTGAGCCTCGTAATCGTTTTTATCAATGAGGCCTCTATTTTCTTCATTTTCCATTATTTTGCTTCAATTTCCTCCTCACATGTGACCTGTGACGTTTCACCTCCCATTTCTCCTATTTTCCTTTATTTTCATAAATAAATGTGCCAAAAATACATTTTTTCCTTTTTAATGCCTTAGTCATTGCCTTTGCCAATTTCCCTTAGCCATAAACACATCTATTCATGCCCACTAGAATATCTTTGCCCAAAGTTCAACTTGGAATAAGTGTCCCTTAATCGTGGTCTTATTTTTCCTTTATCAACTTTTATTACATGAACTTTTAACTAGGAGCGGTTATAGTCGGGTTATCTGTCGCGTTAGTTGCCTCGCTAAAATTCTTCTGGGGCTTGACTGTTCGATGATAGATGACGATCCACCCACCACTGGTTGGCTTATCCATTGCGCTAGTTGCCTCGCTAAAATGATTCTAGGGCCCGACTCTTCGGCGATAGACTCCGATCCACCCCAACACTTGCTCGTTAATTAATCAGTCTCGTACACAATGGAAAAGGGAAGGTGGGGACCCATTATTTTGTCCTTTCTATTTATTTTTCTTTTGCCCAATGTTTTTTGTCCTTTATCGATGCTCCACTTTAGAATTTTCCATTGTTCTATTGGCTCATAGACCAAAACCCCTGTCAATTAACAAACTTGAAAAAACATGTAGATCACAACACAACCTATAGTATTTTGAATCATTATAATATCCTACTATATCATAAGAATGACTTCTTATATCTAGTTTATTTCTCTTATAATTTAGATTGAGATCCTAAACTATACATTAAAATGTTTTTAGATGCTTCACCAAGGGTTTCCTTTGATACATTTCTCAAGTGGGATCATATCCCATACAAAATTGGTTAACATCATGCTTAATGGTACTTTGATTAGTAGATAGTCTATACTTGAAATCAAATTGGCATAAATCTAGCACGAAGAAAACACTATGTTATTCCAATTAGAATCTTATTTTCTATTTCAAAAACACCAATATGATGAGGTGTGTAACATGCATATATTTCCCAAGTAATACGATTTTTATACAAGGAGTTCTCAAATACCTTAGTCAAATATACTGCTCATTGTTAGATCTTAGACATTTAATATATTGGTCACTTTACTGTTCAACCAATGCCTTGGGCTCCTTAAAAATTTCAAAGTCACGATCCTTATTCTTTAAGAATTATTTCCAAATATGCCTAGAAAAATCATTAGTAAAGTTCAAAACATATGTTGTGTATGTTAATCAAGTTTTTCTCACTATATAAAGGTCAGTATAGATAAGCTCTAGTTTGGTCTTTTCTCTCCAAACCTTTCTAGTCTCAAATGTAACATATTGATTCTTACCAACAACACACCTTTCACATAAACCAAAAACAATTACTCCACTAGTTAATACATTTACCATACAAACTTCACCATTAATTTCATACCTTGGAAATTTAGATGTCTAGGTTGCTCATGAGAAATTCATCTTCAATGATGAGTGTAATCAATCCTAGATCTTGCTTCTTCAAAATATTATTGTGTATATATATATATCTTTATATATATAACGCATATCTCCGTTGAATATTCGACAAAAGAGGCAGGTTTTCGAATATTAGCTGACTCTCGATCCAACTACTCATCAGATACTCAACGACAAAATCGATGGAAGGAAGTGTCGGTACGTTAACACTCATGTCAGGCAGAACTCCCATCTGTTGCATATCTGATGCTTCATTGTTGGCTCAAAGAGTCGAAGTTACAACACTTCTATCGCACAATTGACTTATGTTTTCGCTTACCCAACACCTCAATGTCGATTTGTTCCATCCGACAAAACGACCTATATGACGAATATCTTATGCTTCACCGTCAACTTGAAAGTGTCGAAGAGACAACACTTTTGTCGCACAATTTACTTATGTTATCGATTACCTGATGCATATAAAATGCATATCTCCATTGAATATTCGACAAAAGAGGCAGGTTTTCGAATATTAGCTGACTCTCGATCCAACTACTCATCAGATACTCAATGACAAAATCGATGGAAGGAAGTGTCAGTACATTAACACTCATGTTAGACAAAACTCCCATCTGTTGCATATCTGATGCTTCATTGTTGGCTTCAAAGAGTAGAAGTTACAACACTTCTGTCGCACAATTGACTTATGTTTTCGCTTACCCAACACCTCAATGTCGATTTGCTCCATCAGACAAAACGACCTATATGAGGAATATCTTATGCTTCACCGTCAACTTGAAAGTGTCGAAGAGACAACACTTTTGTCGCACAATTTACTTATGTTATCGATTACCTGATGCCTCAATGTCGGTTTGTTCCATTGGACAAAGCGACCTATGTGTCGAATATCCGACTATGTAATGGTGCACGATTGGTGTCACAAAACCGACTTATAAACGTCAACTTTTTAATGACCATTTCGACCTTTTTATGTGTTGGATAATCAACATCTATACTACCGCATATTTGACAGTAACTAAATTGTTGACTATTCGATAGAATTCTAGTGATAATTTGATAAGCACTAATGTGTCGGATAGCCGACACCAATAAGTCATATTTGAATAATACCCATCAGATTTTGGCCCCATTTGTACTAGTGCTTATTCATTCTCTCCTCGCTCCATCTATATCTCTATCTCCATCTATCTCTCCTTCTTTGTCTCTCTATCTCACCTTCCAAACATACACACTCTCTCTCCATATCTATCCATCTCTCCCCTCCTTCCCTCTTCCTCTCCCTCTCTCTTTCTCCCCCCACCTTCTCTCTCACTCTCTTCCCCATCTCTCCCTCTATCTCTCCTTCTCTCTCTCTTCTTTATTTCTCCCCTCTCTTTCTCTATCTCTCCCTTATCACTCCCCCTCTCTCTCCACCTTTCTCTCTCTATGTCTTTCTTCTTCCCTCCCTCTCTCTCCCCCTCCATCTTTATGTCTCTTCTTTCCCTCTCTCTCCTCTCCTTCATTCTCTTTTCGCTCCTCTCCTCTTTCCCTCACTCTTTCTCCATCTCTCCCTTATCACTCCCTCTTTATCTCCACCTCTATCTCTTTATGTCTTTGTTCTTCTTCTCTCTCTCTTTCTCTCCATATGATCAAGAACTATCACTCCATGTAATTAATAATATATGTAAGGTCTAATATAATATAATGGAGATGATTATTATTATAATATATTGGAAGAATAATAATCAATATTATTTATTATTATACCAATAATAATATAAAAAGAAATAACCTATTAAAAAAACAATAGTACGTTAACTTTACATTATAGACATATCAATTTCTTTTGATCAAATAGGTAGTTATGTGCTTTTCCATTTACATTACATTTTACGTTTTCTATTTGATATTTTATATTACACTACATTTATATTACGTTACATTTTACATTACATCATATTTCACATTTCACATTATAATTTACATTTTGCATTTTACATTTTACATTGCATTCCATTTTATAGTTTACATTTATATATGTTTTAATTTGAACATTAATTAAAACTATTTGAAAGCCGACATATATATATATATAATATTTATAATCACACACACACACCACACACACACATTACCTTACACCACACATCTTCCCTATATGGCCTGTAGAATGCCTCTCATTCTACAATAGTATTAATTTGTTGTACTTTTTTCCATCAATTATTATAATCATCTCGGAAATTTTGTTAATATTAAATTATTTTATTTGAAATTAAAATCCATCTTATTATTCCGTGTCCTTTAGGCTACAAGGACTATAGTAACTGATTCTTGTTTTTCAATTAATAGGTACTAAAAACAATGATACATCATTATTTTAAACCAATTTTTTGTCGAATCACACATTACATTTCACATTTTACCCTATGTTTAATCTTGAGATCTTATATGGCCTCTTCTAGAGGTAGATATCTGATTTTTCAACTCATATATCTTATGTTATAAATGAACTGAAATTAACAATTTTTTACAAATGAAGTAATGCTAGCATTAGTTTACTAACATAAAATGTTTTCATGAGTATCCCTTGAACTTTATATTTCTTTCCACCATTTCAAAATTTCCATCGCCTTGTAAGCTTTATGACTTCTAAACCCTTGGGATGGCTCTTGGAATGTTCGCTATCTTCCATGGTTCCTGAACACCATCTCCCTTAGTCATAAGTTGCATGCAATCTAAGTGAAAGAAACAAAATAACTTATTTCCTAGCATGGATATCTCTTCTAGGCTCTTGGCTTTGTTCTTGGTGAGGAGGTAGCCCACACCAACTCCATGGCCCACAAAAACTCTAAACATAACTGCAATAAAAATGACAAGCCACAACAACTCTACGACCCACTCCAAATCACAACTCCGCACATAGTTGCAACAACCATACACTAAAGTAAGCGACACTCAGCCTACATTGTGCACCACTTTGAAAATAATTGATTACATATATATGTTATTCAATCACCTTCACATTATGTTTATGACACAAATCTTTAACAATATGTAGCTATTTAAAAGATTAATAACAATATTAAAAAAATATCATTCTTATTTCTTTTGTAATATGTAAGCTTGTTTTTTTGACCTATAGTTGCTTACATGAAGATTTTCTTTTTGACCTATAGGGTAGCAAGATGAAATGGTTATAGATACCAAGGATCAAGAACACAAAATATCCTCTCTTGTATAAAAGAAATAAGATAAGGCTACAAAGAATAATCCTTCCTACCTTATAGGAAAAAAATTGGTACAAAATTATGAATAGCGATAGACATTATAATTATGATAGGTACATTACTTGTATTTTCTTTGTGAATTCGGATTTGTGCTTGTTGTCATGTCTCACAAGAGTTACCTAGGGAATCCAACTACCTATTGTTGTTCATTGGGTCTGTGCACTTAATGATCCAAGAGCGCATCGATAACACTAGCTATGTCAACTCTTAGCTCTTCTACCATCCCATGTCAGTGCTTGTAACATCCCCTTTTAAATATTCCAGGTATGTTGCTCACACCCACCCATCTAAACTAAAGAAGCAGAGGCATTAATCTGAAAGAACCAATAAGACTAAAAAGTGAGGGATTCGAGATGAGAGGTAGGGGATAACAAAATGGGAAAATAAAGAAAAACACACACACACACACATGCACATATATATAAAGAAGTTTGAGGTACCCTCTAGATACAAAATAAAAAACTTCCTGACATTAATCTGCAAACTGATAATTTCTTCTCCATTGTTTTATCATGTTGTTTATTTTTGGGTGCCAATTTCATAGGTTCTGTGATTACAAAGAATGTTAAGAATGTTGTTCCCAATAAGAAGGGACTTCTTATGTTTCTGAATTATATTGGTTAGACTTAGGGTTCAAACAAGCATATGACACTTCTAGAGTCCATATTCTAGTATGGCATAAATTATTTGATATTGAAGACCCCTCTAGTGAGCCTTACCGATCATAGTGATCTTGAAAACATTCAAATGCACATGGACATTTTTCTCAATGTCCACTAGATGCACCTATATCAACCCCTGTAAATGAGAATATTAAAAATGCATTACTCAACTATGCATGTCTTGAGATAAGATAAGTTGTGTGTTGGCTATTGTGGTCTTATTTTTTGATAATCAAACACTGAAGAAGGAAAAAAACAATAATATGGTGAAATTTTACAATTGTTATATCTATATTTACTACAATTTTGCATGCTTTCTAAGAAAATTATCAAGCAAGAGTTATGATGGTATACATACCATTTTGTAAAGACAATGTAGGAGAGTTGTTTGGTACAATGAAATAAATTATTATCGGAAGCTTCAAGCGAAGGGACTCAGCGACACTAACAACATCGAGAGCCCTCGAATCATCGGTATTAGACTTTATCATATGATTCAGTTGTACGTGAAAATATTTTTTGGTGGGTTGCCTTTAATTAGAAGAAATGTGAATAGGCTAAATAGATTTTAAAATAGATAGTAGGGCATGAAGTATAACTTAAGGTTATTTTTGCAATTACATGTAATGTATAATATGGAATATTTTTCCATTAAATAGAAATTTCATAAAGAACTAAAATTCATTTTTGAATGTGTTATATTTCAATCTCAAAAATATTATGCTATTATTTATTTATAGATATTTTTTCAAAGTTATTATGGATCTAAATGTATAACGTTACAAATGTATCATTTAAATATTTTTGAATTAATCATAGCATAATCATGGTTAATATTTAATTGGGAAGAAATTAAGGTTATGTTGGATGTTCTTTGTCTAAAAAGCATTTGTACGATATATCCTCTTATTAATACAAACATGTAGGTTTTGAGTTTTATGTATTCATTTAAGTTTTATGCGTTTATTATTCTTGAAGCTTTCTGATTATAGAAATAGATAAAAAAGAATTGATGATTTATATTAATATAGATTTATTTTAAGTACCAATTTAATATTAATCGAGAGATTAAATTTCTTCACTTGCAAATTTATAAATTATTTTAAAAAATATAAGATTTAACCATTTTACTCACACAGTTTTTTACTTCTAATTAATTTACATCATATTTATTTTTATTTATTAAAGTTGCCATTATTTTTCTCTTTAGAATGTAATTTTTATTTCTATTCTAAAAGAGTGTGTGTCGGGCAAACTTACACAACCCTCATACTAAGCTATAGAATGAACCTTTGGGCTCAATAATACTTAGTTCAACTTATATTTATTTATCTAATACCTAATTCAACATACATTTATTTATAAAATTCACCAATATTATATTTTACTCTTAATGCATCCTTTTGATCCCCGCTAAGACCTCCTGCCGAGACCTCTCGCCATGACCACCTGTGATTCTCTGCGTGCGTTCCGAGTGCTTTGGTTGGGCTATAGTGATGACCAATAGAACTCGAAGGTTCTTCGAGGAGGCGTCGATAGGTGGACACGTTCCCTGAGTCTCCGCCTTTTCTGTATTATTGGATCCTCCCCGGATGCCACTCGTATGTTTACTTTTCATTGTCTTCTCGGTATAAAAGTGGGGAATTGTTTTGGATTATAGCTTCTTCTCTTTCTCGTTCCTGCGTGGGAGGGTGGAAACCTGTCTCTGTAGCGACTCCTCCTTTACCAAAACCACAATTCTAAACCGCACTGTCATTTTAGTTCTCTTCCTCTGGTTATACGGGTTATCCAACTGTCTGTTTATGAACAAAGGCATCCGTTTCAGTGCTGCAATCTTCCTGATTCCTAAAAGCCATGTTTTTGTTTTCCCACAGTCAAACATCCCTGGATTCTTGTCTTTAAATTGTCTGACAACTTAGCCATTTGTCTGTTTCTCTACTGTCTGACCAAGTATTAGTTTCGTTATTGGCATATGTGATTGTTACAACCTTGGCCATTACCTATCAGAATTTGTATAAAGGTGTGTCTCGGTTTCTTGGAATGATCTCGGCAAATGAAGGGTTTCGGGTCATGGTGGCACTAGTCTGGTGATGGTTCTCGTGGCGACGGCATGTTATCTGCACCTTATCTTTGAAGGTTAGTTTTTCGCTTAGCTCTTTCTGTCTTTTGTTTTAATTTCCTTAGCATAAAGCAGATGATAAAATAAGGCCCGTGATGTAGTTTCTATGGTAGTCCTGTTCTCCATGCTCGTAGCATAAGGTTAGATTGTTTTAATGTCTCTGTGCATGGTTCACGCAGTATATGAGGTATCAAGGTGTTACTAAATAAAATTGCATGGGTTCAAAACTGTTGTGTTATATCTAAGCCGTGTCTAGACTTTAGGTTCAGGATAGGACATTGGTGGTGTATATGTGAGTATTGTTACTGCTACTGCATTGTTTTACTGAGCTTTTCATGAATTCGTTCAGACAACCATCTTGTCTTTCCATCTCTCTGGTTTTTCTGGGGACGGAAAAATTATAGTTTTGAATTTTTCTGGGATCCAGGGAGGATGACGCAGGAAGGTGCATTATGTAAATGTTTTCCTGCTAAAGTACGTCGTCGATGTTACCGGTATCTAACCTATCTATGGAAAGTAAGTTTAACTTTCTCAATATCTGTCAGTAGATGATATTCCCTAGGTACTATTATTTTCAGAAAGATTGAGAATGATCTTTCTTACCCTTCCTTCTGTCAGGCCTTTTATTTTGGGAAGTTTCAGTATGTCAGGACCATCCCTAATCTTATCTGGATTGTATTGATTTGTCTTTTCCCTTTATTTCTTGGTCTTTTCCCCATCAATTCACACATTCAGATTGTCTGTCCTCTCCTGAAAGCTAGTTTTGTTGGTTATTGGGTTTTCTGAGTTTTTATGGAGATATTGTCTGACGCATCTAACATGTCCGTAATGGTGTGGGCCACCATGGAAGCTGAAGCAATCCATTGCAGACCTATCAACCTGCATGAGTAGCAGTCCCTTCTGGCTGATCTTTTGATCCCTCAACCATCTCTGGCATTTCATAAGCAAAATTGTGGTGGACAAGACTATCTGCGACACAAGCAGAACCATTGGCCTGCTAAGATCATCCCGCCTCCCTTGGCCATCAAGTTGGATAACGTCTTTCTCGCGGATAAGATAGCCAGTCTTCAAAACATTGCGTTAGTAGGTCGGTGGCATTTTCCAGACATGGATGATGCTTAGATGAGATCTTGGCTCGCTCTAAGTGGAATTCTCTGTTGGGGTACATTCCCACGATTTTCATGTTCATAAAGAACTGGTATAGTTTCCATTTCTTAAGTACACAGGATTTGGAGGTAATCTAGGCTCTTCCTTGGGTCCATGAAAAAAGCTTTCTAGGAATCCATAAATGGTATATTGATTTCAACCCCCTGCAGAACACCCCATTAAACAATCTCATCTGGGTCAAATTACTAGGTCTCCATATTGAATTATGGACAAAGTAGACGCTTACTCATATAGGGAATGCCATAGGGAAATTTGTCTTTGTGGATCCCAAGTGTCTTGGGGCAAAAGATAAAAGGGTAGCATGGATTTTAATTGAGAAGGAATATAGAGACGGGTTTCCTGAGCATATTGATCTTAAGTGGGGTGGATTAAATTTTCAACAGAGACTCGACCACTGGGGAATCCCCTTTCGATGCTTTGTTTGTCATAAAACAGGGCACTTAAAATGGAACTGTCCACGACACCCGGGAGGAAGGGAAAAAAGGGAGGAATCTATTGTGAAATACTTTTCAAATTTGTCAGATAATGTGTACAGTGAAGCTGGGGGGGAAAGGAATCAGTTCAAGGGAAGGGCTACTATAGCAGATAAGTGCTCTCTGAGTCTGTCTAGAAGCCTATCTAAGAAGACTGGACCATCCTAGGAGTTTTCTCATTAGAACTCTATTTCTCCTAAAGAGAATCTGGCTGCTCCTCAATCCATTCCAAGAACTCAGTCTCTGAGTATTTTTAGCCATACTCTTAATAATGCTCCGTTTTCGGTTCCTCCTTCTGATAGACAGGAGGTCTTTCACTCTCATCCTTTTCCTCTGGAATCTTCCCCGGGGAATGAAATTAGTTCTCCTCTTCCAATTCCGCACCCGTATCTAGACATCCCTTCTTCTTCCCGCATCACTTTCTTTCCATCATCATCCCCATCTCCTGTTAAAAACATGACCACTTTTAAAGGAAAAGTCCCCTGTATCTAAGATACTCCTCCTATTTTGCCTTGCTCCTCTCAGGGTAATACCAAGTCTGATTTAAAAGGGAAAGCTCCATGTATCTCTGTTACTCCTCAAAATTCGCCTGTATCTTCCCCTACAAATTCAATTGGAAGTGATCTCGATATGCTATTGAGAAGGGAGACCCTTCATTTTCAACCTCTCACCATTCACAAACCTCAGAAGGCCTCCTCTCCTATTATTAGTCTTGCCTCGGCGAGGAATATCACTGTTAGAAGGAAACAAAATAGAGGTAGTAGGCATTTCCGAGGCAGGATGGTAAATTCCAGGAAGGACCATCACGATTCATCCCTGATTGATATTCCTATTATAGATCTTGCGGTAAGTGGACCTCTTAGAGCATGCAAGCCTGATGATAAGACCACATGACTAAAATACTCTCTATGAGTATTCGCGGTCTGGGAGCGGAACCAAATTTTTTGGCTCTAAGAGATCTTTTTAAATCATCCCTTTCAAAAATTCTCCTTATTCAAGAAACAATGCATGGAAGCCCAGAAACAATAGTCTATTTTAGACGAATGTTTCCTACATGGCACATTGTTACGACGGGGGCAAACGAACTTTCTATGGGTCTAGCTATTCTATGGGACCCGTCTTGGATATCGGCAAAGGCATTCAGATGCTTTGCTGGTATCCTTCTTCTAGCTAAATTCCTGGGAATGGCTGGTATTATTCATATTTTGAATGTATATGCCCCATACAAGGATCATTTTTCGTATTGGAATCGGTTCTTATCTTCTGAGCTAATGGAAATTGACTCTTTACTGATAGCAGGTGACTTGAACTGTACTTTGAGTAATGATGAAGTTTGGGGCAAGGGTAGAAAATATGATCCAGTGGGAGGGATCAAAAGAGAGGCTATTCTTCAAAACAATTTTGTGGATGTTTGTCCATCTAAGTTGGCCCCTACTTGGGATAACGGGAGATCTGAGAACGCATACCTTGCAAAAAGACTTGATCGTTTCCTAATCCATGACAGATTGATGGACCAATTGAGGATACCTATCTCAAATATTCTAACAAGTTTCATCTCTGATCATAGACCTATTTCCCTTCAATGGATATCTCAGAACCACAGAAAGGGGATTCCCTTCAAGTTCAACAGAGTGTGGTTGGAGGATGCTGATTTTAATAAATTTGTTTAGGAATCCTGGCTATCTTTTTCTCCTCATGACCAATCCTCTCATGCACAATCATTCCTATGCCGTTTGGTATCCCTTAGGAAAAGTGTTAAAGAATGGAAATACAAAAAAAAACGTACTAACATGATTGCTCTTCAAGATATAAATAGGGAACTTGATTGGATTGCGGGGAGATTGACTGATAACAAAATTCCACTAGATTTGTGTTTCCGGATAAGGGAACTGGAAAGAAAAAGACATAACCTCCTGGCCATTGAAGAAGCTACTTGGAGACTGAAAATCATAGCGATTTGGTTAAAAGAGGGTGATAGGAACACGAAATTCTTTCACAGACATGCAAATAAAAGACGTGAAATAAAAACAATATGGGTGATAAAAGATGATGAGGGCAACCTGTTGCAGACTCAGGAAGAAATCACAAAAGAGGCTATTAAGTTTTTTCAGAAATCATACAAAAGGAATTGGGTCAGCGGGATTGAGGATATTCTCTGGGGTATAGACCCTTTTCCATCCATGTTTGATGGACACACTGTTATTTGCCAATGTCACAGAGGAGGAACTCTTGGCAGTCATGAAGTATTTTAAAAAAGACAAAAGTCCGGGCCCGGATGGCTAGATGATTGACTTTTCATTCATTTCTTCGACCTCATAAAACAAGACCTTCTGGGTATGGTAGAGGAATCCAGGACTTCAGGCAAAATAAACCATATTATCTCCTCTACATTCATTACCTTAATCCCAAAAAAAGGATTCTCTCTCTTTCTCAGACTTCAGACCCATTGCTCTTTGTAATACCATATATAAAACTATTTCCAAAATCATATAAGGAAGAATAAGGGACATTTTATCAAACTCTTTGACTCAGGAACAATATGGTTTCTTCAAAGGAAGGAACATTCTGGATGCTGTTGCAATAACTCAAGAATGTCTGCACTCTCTACACATAAAAAAAATTGAGGCGGCCATCCTGAAAATAGACCTTAAGAAGGCCTATGATTGCCTCGATTGGGGATTTCTAAGGTGTCTTCTTATCAAAATTGGCCTAAATAATCAATGCACTAATTGGATTATGGCATGCGTGGAAAATGTCAGCTATGCAATTCTAATTAACGAAATCCCATCCTCATTCTTCTCTGCTGCCAAAAGTCTAAGACAGGGGTGCTCTCTATCTCCCCTTCTGTTCATTCTAGTAATGGACTCATTAAGCCTCCATATACAAAGGGCTGTCAGGGACGAAAGATGTTGGCCACTAAAAATCAATAGGGGAATCTATTTCTCTCATAACTTGTTTGTTGAAGACATCTTGATTTTTGCAATGCTCTACCGAAATTCCTGGAACTATCTGCATAGAATTTTAGAAAAATTTCAAAGAGCTACAGGTCTACTTATAAATGATGGCAAGTCTGCGTTCTATCATGGGGATGTGAATATGGAAAATATTGAATATCTAGTCCAACTTTATAATATTGAAGTGAAAACTTTAAAAGAAGGCATGAAATACTTGGGGTATTATCTTAAACCATCGAGATATACAAGTATAGACTGGATGTGGATCCTTAACCGGTACTTCAAGAGAATAGTAGGATGGGAATATAAATGCCTTTCAATGGCCAGGAGGATGATTTTAGCACAATCGGTGCTGGCCCAGCTAATGGTCTATTGGGCCCATTTATTTTTATTATGGTAAGCGTCATCCATAAACTAAACAGATTAACAACAAATTTTATATGGGGGGGAACAATGAAAGAAGGAAATTTCACTTGTCTAAACTATCAAACCTTACTCTTCCAAAGAAGATGGGGGGATGGGGAATCATGAACCTCCGAAAGTTTGGTCTGGCCCTGCTATGTAAATCTTTATGGAGAGGTGTTTTAGGGGATAGTATATGGAGTAAGTCCATAAAAATAAAGTACATGGGCAACAAAGAAATTTCTTATTCGTATAGGAAAAGATCGATAGGATCTGCCAATGGATCAACCATTTGGAGGAGCTTCAGTAAGATTGAACAATTTTTTCTTAAAAACTTAGTATGGAGCTTTCAAACCGGAACAACATAATTATCGGTCATGATCCCATTGCGGGGGGAGAAGAAGATATAACTTTCTCTCAACAGTTATTACAATTGCTTACCGAAAATGAATCTTTTACTGGGAGCAGGTTATAGAAGAATGGCAGGGTTCTCTACCCATCTGGAAAAATGCCTTTGTGTTGGGACTAAATGGTGTATTAGCCCATCAGTGGAATCAGATTATATGGCTAATAAGGAACAGGAGGATTTATAGATTTGAAGTTGAGGACTGTCTAATTTGGAAGGGGAATAGAGGGAAGTTGATTATTTATGTTAAAGATATATATTTTTCCCTTCTAAAGGACCACTCATCACAACCTAATAACATTTTCCCCATCTCTTTTTGGAAATCTGGGAGTCCCTATAAGATTGTCATTTTCTCATGCCTTGTTTTTCATAATAAAAATCTAACTTGGGACAATTTGCAAAAAAGGAACTAGTATGGTCTTGTTATGTGCTTAATTTGCAAAGCAGAGGAAGAAAATAATATGCACATTTTCTTAAATGTGTTCATACCCCGATGCTTTGGAGGAACCTGACCACTTATTTTGGATTCAATTACGTTTCGCACTCCTCATTAAAAGAAGCTTTAGTTTGGTGGAGTAATCAGAAAACGTTATGGAGACATATCCCTCTATTAGTCTTATGGTCAATCTGGAAATGGAGGAATAAGTTTGTATTTCAAAACTGCAAGGAAAGCTTTAAGTCTGTTTTTGAATTCATTATTTCTCTATACAACTCTTTTTCATCCTTTATCCCGCAGTAGAAAAAAGAAAAGGCAAAGGCTCTTACACCTTGCCAATTGGGTTTCCCTAGAGCTTATTTTGATGGGGCTGTACAAAATGGTATATGTACTTGCGGTGTATACATAATTACAAAGGAAGATCAACAAAATGTCATTTATTGGAATGGTGGAGAATGAACAAACAACAAAACAGAAGCAATGGCCCTATCGGGACTTCTTCAATTCAACATCTTCCTAAATATAGAGTCCTTACAGATCTATGGAGACTCCAAACTCATAATAGATCATGTAAATGCCAAGACTTCCATAAAAAATCACAATCTGGATGGATGAACATAATCGATTCTCTCTGGAGATCTACAAAGGATTATACTATAACACATGTGGATAGGTCCCAAAACTCTCATGCAGACAAACTATCAAAGAAAGGGCTCCAAATTCAAACAGGTAAATGGAAAATGAATATAACAGTGGGGAATGAAATGCATTAAATTCAGGATTTTTCACTTCTGGGTACATAATTTCTCTCTGATCACTCATCAATGCTTGGTATGTTCCATGAACCTGTTTTTTGTTTTTTCTCAAAAGGCATATGCTTCTTAGAATTTGCAGTATTGCCATTGGTTTTTCGCACCTATCTCCAAAATCTATTTTAACAAGGCTTTGTAGTGGTATTGATGTATCCTGCACCTTTACAATTTTGTCTGTTTATTGAACTGTATTTGCTCTCTATATTTCTGTTTATGTATTTAGACTCTATGGTTGTAATACAATCAAGTTTTTCCTGTAAAAAAAATAAAAATAAAAAATAAATATATATAAAGAGAAAAAATAAAATAAAATAAATTTTATATATATATCCAATTCGAGAACAAGTTTCCAATGCACGAATCACAACACACTAATCACAAAATAAACCGTTCCAATAACACTAACCTATTTATTGTGCATAATCTCTATACTTTTTTGGCAAGTATTTCGTCTGCCATGCACATCATTTTTTTCCTGAAAATTACTTAAATTGCGAAGACTTTCCCTGTAACGTACCTTAAAAAAAAATCAACACACGGATTTTAATGATTACATCGTTATCTCTCCGGGATATACATGAACTTCAAATTTTAATTGGAGTTGTCTATAATGCGACTTTTTGGAGATTCCGGTGACGGAATCTGGCGGAAGAAATTAAGTTAAATCTTGATTTTTAGTAGTTAAAATGGTTTTTTAACTGCATATTTGGATTCAGCGCCCTGAAAAACCCCTGGGAGCCATTGATTGTGCAGAAACTAGCTATCAAACTCGGGATTCCAATGAATTGCTGCCGGATTTTGACCGGAAAAATCCGCCGGAAAAGCTTTCAAAAAGTCGCGTTATAGACTACTGCATTTTAATTTACTAATCAACATTTAGATGCCAATGATTACAACATTATCTCTCTTTGGGCTATACTTTGATATATTCACAAACTTCAAATTTTATTAGTCCCTGCCCTTCCGGGCTGGCAGGGACTATAGTAATCGATTTGGAATGGTAGCATTACTTTGGCCCTAAAACCAACCAAATTGCACGATAACCAACCAACCTTATGTAACGCAAAACAAAGTTCATTTCATGAAACAAGAACCCAGCACTATATTTTATATTTTATTTTTCTCTTAACCAATGAACGGCTTTTCCATCTTATTTGGCCTCAAAACGAGGCATACGGGCAGGTATACGACTCAAAAGTTAGGACAAGGTCATTTGACAGTGAGTGAGTTCATATAGCATGACAACGAGTTCATGAACTAATGCTAAGATTGCATTAGCATTAATCTCCTAACGTTAAATGTTAGGAGAACTAACAAAACTTGTACGTACTTATGTTAAACCATAAGTATGGTGCCCCTGCCGTGTCAAACAATCCCTGCTCCGTGTCGAACAATCCCTGCAGTGCCGTGTCAAAACGGTACAAAACGGTAATTTGCATGAGAACAACAGCCTGCCTTTAAATTGTTTGTTCTCGGTAGCCAAACGTGGATAGTCTGTAAGATCAAGGCATGACCGCTGAATCAGAGCAAGATCAAGGCATGACCGCTGAATCCTTGGCGGAGAAGAAACAGCCTGTCGCTTGGCGGAGAAGAAACAGCCTGCAAAGCTGCTTTGCTGCTTTCCTGCGAACTGCTTTCCTGCGAAGAAAGGAACAAAGCGTGAGAATTCTACTTTGTTAATTTACCAGTGTTACCCTAAAGTTTCCAGTGTTATTTTTCCAGCGTTGTTTTTATTAATTTTTCCTTTGATACCATTCTCATTGTTCTGTTGTTAACTGTTTACGATATGCAGGCATGACAGTACAACTTTATGTTACCTGGGATGTTAGCGCGGATATGGCCATTCAATGCTTCTGGGTGGTCGACAGCTGTGAAATTGATAGAGCCAGAACTCCAGCTGCAATGCTTCCTAGAGCCCGGTTGAAGCCCTTGCTAAAGGCCGGTTGAAGCCCTTGCTAAAGGTGGCACCTGTTTCATGTAAATAATTTTAATATTAAAGTAGCTGCATCTAATAAATAAAACTTAACTATTTCGCTATGCATTTATACTGTTTATTAATTTGCGCATTCAATGCTTCTGGGTGGTCGCCTACCGAGCACGATTGTTTTCAAAATAAACTGTAAAACAAAAAAAAACCTCTCAAAATACACTGTAAAACTAATATCAGGAACATAAATGACATGAATTGCCACTTCTGTTAAATAATCATTGTACATTGACTCGGCATAGTCAACTTTATAACAAAACAAGAAAATTATGAGAAAGTAATTTCTTTTGAGGAATATGGGAAATTGTACGAGGCAATTCAATGCTGAATAAGTAAGATATGGTCTAATCTACACGTTTTAACAGGATTACTGCCCAGCTACAATGCAGATCCACATCCCATCGAATAAAGCTACAATTCATAGCAAGCTTTATATTAAAAAAGAAAAAACTATTGCAACACAAAAATAAACCCCAAATGCTAATCCTGACATAAATTTGCTAATTTATAGTCAGTTCTCTAAGATGATTATGTAAATACCCTCTGGAATATATTTGCAGGGAGAGCTGATAAATATTTGTAGTAAGCATATTTTTCACAACACCCTTTTACTTTGTAGTAGTTGTTTCCAACAGCTCAGGAAAGTATGCACTCCTTTGTTGTACACTGAAAACATAGATTGTCAATTCCACCAAATTGGAACTTAGATTGTCAATTCCACCAAATGGCAAAAACAGTGTCCACGGTCTTACTGAAATTTAAAATTCAAGAAATTGCGTAACACAGCAAACAACGAAATTTCTAACAGCTTATAGAAAAACCTGAAGCCGAATCAATACCCAAATATCGATCACAATTCAAATGATAAACGATCCGCAACAGTAAGATAAGGGGAAAAAGGGGATTTTGGGCACCCTACCTGAATGTTTGAAGCTCGAGCAATGCAGTGAAATTACGCAGAGGAAGCAAGCGAGAAGTATTCAACTACTCCCTCGGACATGTCGCATTCCACAGCACCCAAAACGCTCATTTTCTTCCCCAACAGGTACAACAGGGAGACGATGAGCCACAGCAAGCCTAATTAATTTCCATCTGGGAGGCAAAGGCTCGATTAACCAGCAGCAGGCGGGCTATAGCGCTCTTCACCAGTTCTCCGGACGGGCACGTGTAATGCATGCACGTAAACAAGTAAACAAGTAAATTGGTTTGGTTATTATTAAGTATTTGCTTTTAGGCTCTTAAAAAATATGGAGGGCAATAGTCATTTGTTGAATTAAAACTATATTCAATATATTTAACCTCAGGAGAATTTTAAACCATGCAGTTATCCTTTTTGTGGTGTGGGCTCGGCATTTTCTGGGCTACTATCGGGCTGGCGCATTGTAAGAATTTTAGAGCCCATATTTACATGGACTCTAACATTGACAAGACGTATGCCGCTTCATTGCGTCCTAAGTGTCCCAAAACCAGCGGCTCCGGAGACAGCAACCTATCGCCATTGGATTATATGACTCCCACTGTCTTTGACAACAACTATTACGTCAATCTGAAGAACCAAAAAGGACTTTTCCACTCCGATCAAGCACTCTTCAATGGAGGTTCCACTGATTCCCAGGTGACCACCTACAGCTCCAACCAGAACACTTTCTTCTCGGATTTTGCTGCCGCCATGATTAAGATGGGGAATATCAAACCACTTACGGGTACCAGCGGAGAAATCCGCAAGACTTGCAGAAAGCCTAACTAGCCGGCGTCGTGAGCACATTAGCATGATCACTTTCATCGTCATGTTGTCTTGTAATTTGTAATACAGGTATTCCGTTTGTCAGCATAGATAGAATACTTAGTCTGTTGTTTAGATCAATGTAATAATGTCACTAATAGATTTAATAGCATGATCACTTTCATGGTCATGTTGCCTTGTAATTTGCAATGTAGGTATTCCGTTTGTGTGTAACACCTTCAGGTCACATAAAATGACTGAAGTTATTAATTTAATTTTGTCAAATGTTAAATTAGATTTATTACATGTGAATGATTTAATATTAACTCAACACGTGTATCTCTGAATGCCAAGTTCTTTGACATGTTCGATATACGATTCTGTGGGAGCTAAAACCATCATAGCATTGGGAAGAACACTCATCACTTTACCGAGCCGCATCCCGCAATGATCTCGAATTTCGGTATGTCTTCCAAGATAAGCTTGTAATCATGATAGAGATGTTAACAAAGTTATTTCACAAGCTCTGAGATGCATATTTTCATGTTAGGGGCTTTGACATGTTGATATATTAGTCACCTCACGGGGAGCTAAAGCGCTAAGCCATCAGTCGCTAAGAGCTAATTTAGTGAGTAGTAGTGAACAATACAAAGGCAGAGGTACCCGGAGCAAAGGTGGGTATAGAATCTAAACTCAACCTAATTAAGAAAAAAAACACAAATATTATTACCACGATGATAAACATATGCTCGCGACATGCTTGGATTTCGTTTTTTATGGGGAGCGTCATGCACAGAGCATGTCTGAACAAAATTCGTATGTCCTAACACGAAATTTTCAAAGCCAGTTTAAATACTATTATTGCAGTTCTAAGCTCTTTGATTATTATTCGTATTACTCCAATAGCGGAAACTTGCACTAATACTATGATTCCAGTTCTTAGCTCTTTGATTATTATTTTATAATAACACACATCGGAAAAGTTGTAACTAATAGAAGTGAACAGCTAAACTCTTGGTTCCGGTTGAACAGATTCTTTGGTTGGATCAACTGCCTCTGCATCTAGAACTGGATACTGGTACTGGATAAGCTACTTGCTCTGGATCTTGTGCTATTTCAACCTCGTCCTTGTCCCTCGTCCGCACTTCAGATAACCATGCAGCCAATCAATGGCTGGCTGGCAAAGGCAGGGACTAGCTGCCACGCAGCCTGTCTTGTTTTATCTAATGCCAGATGATGTATAAGTTCTTTTGCGCATGCAGTCATATCATTAAAGGTCATTTGTTCGAGGGACAATTTATGTAAAATCAATGTATTATGTATCTTTTCATAGAATGCATTGTGGCTAAGGAGATATGGAGAAATTGTTTTATAGAGATAGGGGATCTACACCGTACAGAGTTACTTTTCTATTGAATTTTACTTCAAGTTTTGATCCGAGGGATTCATAAAAAAATATATTATAATTATTTTTTTCTACATTTCGCGAAGAATCTGGAAAGGTAGGAATGCATAGATTTTTGAATGTAGATTTTTCCAAAAAGAGTCTGTAGCACATATTACATGGAATTTTGGAAATTACTAGTATATAGGAATCTTAGAAATTTAGCAAACAAGAATCTCCTTCTTGTTCTTCCATCTGGTTATTTTGATGGGCCAAGCCCCAAATGCTATCTGTTGTTGCAGTGTGGTGATGAAAATGGAAAGAGAGAAAACTTGGAACTTTTCTTGAAACGTTGGAAGCAACACTAATAGTAGGGCGGAAATCATTGGTCTCTAGGGTTCCCTATATTGTGGCAAGTGGTTGAAACTAAATGAAATCCATATCTATGGAGATTCACTGGTTACAATTGAGTGGATAAACAATCACATTGACTTTTCCCCTTCCCTTATGGACCACCGGATGAAGAGAATTCAAGAGAATTCAAGAGATTAGGGGCTTACTTCAACAAATTTCTTTCTCCCACGTCCCTAGAGATCATAATAAAGAAGAATATGATATGTCCAAATAGGGTTTGAATATGGTCCTAGGATGCATAAGTTTTAAGTCTACTCATTTAGGGCAAGCATTGGAATCCAACTTCATACTTATTGTATGAATTTTGCCCCAATTCAAAGATGTGTTTTGGGGTCCTTTTATAATTTTTTATTTCATATTAAATGTAATTAATAATAATTATAAATTTATATGAATTATTTTTAATATATTTAATGATAATTATAAATTTATATAAATTATTATTTAATATTAAATGTAATTTTTTATTTTTAGTTTTAAATAATTAATATAAAATTAGTATATTTTATACAATAATTAAATATAAATAATAATTAATATTAAATATTTGATGATGATGATGACGATGGTTAACGTCCACTGAGACCAAACTTTGGTCTATTGGACCTAAAGAAACGATATTTAGTTTGATTTAAGATTTTATTCCTATGCTCAAAAAGCTTGGAGAGAAGCCTCCGAGCTCACTGTAATTTTGACAACGTAAAAGGCTAGGAAGGTCAGTATTGCAACAAAGATTTTGAAACTGAGATCTAATGTGGTTGTACGTGGGTCACTCTAAGAGGAAGTGATTTTCATCCTCGATGTTCGTATTCTCACAGAGATGGTAGAGCCTTTCCATCCATGGTGTTTTAGGAACTGCCCAACGACCCGTTTCACTATGGAGCTCATGAGAGTTCGTTCTAATTAATTTTCTTCTTTGAGCCAGTTAAACAAAGAGATAATTTTGATCTTCTAGGGTGGGGTTGATGACCTCCTTATAATATCTTAATTTTCTTTTAGCTGCTAAATCTTTCTCACGCCACATTTTTTCTTTGAACTTAGAAGTAACAATATTTTTAATGTTATTCATGTTTTGCAATGCAACATTCTCATCGATCTCTCAATGGTTTAACCAAGCCCTAGTGTCTTTATACCAACCTCATTTGAGCCTTAGGTGGTTTTGGCTGGAATTTAAAGCTAGCTTAGGAAATCTATGGTCTCCTATGTTATTGAGTTTGTGCTTGCACAATAGAAGCCTAGTCATAGCTAGGCTCTCGATAGGGGAAAGACCCACTTCTATAAGGAGAATAGGATAGGGTGTGTTGCTTTTAATTTTGAAGTTATATGTTATAAAACGCTTATGGATTTGCTCAATCTTTCTCCAGGATTCTCTAGAGATGCTACAACCCCAAACCTCACATCCACATAAGATAACCGGAGTGATTAAAGTTTCAAAGAGGAACTTCTTTCTATCCCACATTACGAGGTTTGTCATTTTACAATTATTTTCAAGACCAAAATAAACTTTTCGTCCCTTATTAATCATTTTCTCAATGCTATAGTTCCAGTTGAGCTTGTGATGAATATCAATTCCTAGGTACTTGTAGGAAGACACTTCCTCCAAGTTACTATTCTCATACATCAAATTAGCGTAAGTGTCCTTCTTGGATTTGATAATCATAACTTTTGTTTTATCAGTGTTAACAGTCATACCCATGGTAGAGCAGAAAGCCTTAAGAAGCCTGAGTTGCTTATCAAGATCAGATGGGCACCTTGCGAAAAGAACAATATCATCAGCATAGAGAAGAAGGATGACAACTATCCCAGCTAAGATTGTGCCATCACATCCTGCTTCCTCTAAATAGCCTTCGAGCTTATCGATGTAAATGCCAAATAGGGTAGGGGAGAGGGGGCAACCTTGTTTAACTCCAATGTTACACTTAATATCTTTTGACCACCCCTCATTGCTCTTTAGCTTGGCAATTACATTCTCATATAACCTTATAGCGGCAGCTCTCAACTCGAGAGGAACCTTTAGCTCTTCTAATCTATTCCAAAGGTTGTTTCTAGGAATTGTATCGAAAGCCTTTCTAAAGTCCACAAAGCAACAAACGAGATTGGATTTATCATTACGACTTTCCTCCATAATGATCCTAAGTGTAATGAGGTGGTCTGTTGTTGAGCGCTGCTTTTTAAAACCCGCTTGGCCTTTAGCCCGCTTACCTTCACTTTCAAGCCTTATGCTCAAATTTCTTTCCAAAATAATACCATATAACTTGGCTAGGAGAGGGTTGATCATAATTGTACGATAATTAGAGGGGTTATTTGTATCCCCACTTTTAAAAATAGGGATAATGAGGCTTTGAGTCCATGGTTTAGGGAACCCTTGCTTGACCGCTTGATTGAAAAGCTTGTGAATGTGGGGGATGAGGACAAGACCTCCAATTTTTAAGTTTTCCGCCTGGTAACCTTCAATGTCCTTAACTTTCCCATAAGCCAAGTGATTAACCCCAAAATTAATGTCTTCTAATGAGAAAACTTCTTTCGTTGTGAGCAGGGTTTTAAAGTTATCCATGACATTTGGAGTTTCATAAAGCTTTTTAAGATAGGAATTCCAGTCGTGTAAAGTAATTTTATTATTATCTTTAGTTTTCCTAGTTAGAATCTGCCTCTAGAATTTCTTAAGAGCTACCTTAGAAAGGTGTAAGAGATTCTCTTGTCTTTTACGAATATACTGCCTTTTTTCCCTTTCAATTAGGGCTTTGTATATTTTTATCTTACCAATTTTAAGAGATTCATTAACAACTTCCTTAATTGCTCTCCTCACACTTTTACAATCTTTGTCATACCATGGGTTGGTTTTGCGATTTCTTTTATTACTTGAAACTTCAATTGAGAACTTGTTAATAGAATATGAGAGGGTTGTAGTAAAATTATGATAGAGATCTTCTATGTTGTCTATACTAGATAAAGGAAGCAAATTAGTTTTTAATTCATTTAGAAAGAGATCTTTTTTATTTCTATCAAAGATTAACTTCTTTTGGCTATAAGGATTATCTTCTATGGGAACTCTATGTATGACAAAATTGAGAGTTATAAGTAAAGGCCTATGATCAGAGTCAGGCTCGTGGTTGTTGAAGATGTCAAAATTTGTTATTTTTTTGTATAGAGGGAGATCGGAGATAACATAGTCTACCACGTTGCTGCAAAGCCCATGGATGCAGGTCATTTGGCTAGAATTGGGCCACTTCTTTAGATTGTTGCAAATTATCAGATCCCGAGCATTATAGAGCTTGACTAGCTCCGACCCAAACAAATTCTCCCCGAGGTCTTTAGAGCTCCTTTTATACCAGCTAGCCAGAGGAAGGTCTTCATCTAACCAAAAAGGATTAGGGTTGGAATGATTGCTTAGAAGAATAGCTTGGTTGCTTGAAGTTAGAGCATTAAAGTCACAAATTAAAAGGATATTGTCTTCATTCCTTAGGTTAGAAATATCATTCTCTAAACCATTGTAAGGACTATTTTTATTTAGATTCTTTTTCTTATAGAAGTTAGAATTGATGGGGGAATAACAGATTGTTATGTAGGTCTTTTTATCATAAATGTCAGTAATTTCTATCCAACTATATTGGTTGTAAGGGTCGTTTTTATAAATCCTAGCATGGGGAGAGATGTTCTTCTTAATGTAATAAGCTATACCCCTAATGCCTCTACGGGAGGATCGCTTATTCCAGGTAGACCATAATGTAAAGCCATCTATGTTAGGGACCTTAGATTCTTCGTGCTCCCAAGTTTCAACAAGCAAAGTAATATCAACATCATTCGAGATCCAACTTAGCTTGGGGCCTTTGTTCCATGGAAAGCACCGACAATTCCAAGAAAGAATCCGGAGCATGTTGAATTGCTATTTATTATTATTTTTTTTGGTTTCTATCTCGAATAACAATTTTTCTATTTATGATTATTGCCCATTTTCCTTCCTAGCTTCCTTTACCTTTTGAACCCCCTTTCTCAATTTTGCTTGATCTTCTGGAATGAGATCTTCATTTATAAATATTCTCGTTCCTTTTAGACTTGAGGTTTTACTAAGTATGTCATACTTATGGTCAGTAGAGCTCACCTTTATTCTCAGTTAGTTTCCCCAACCTTGTTGCTTTTGTAAGACACGTTGTTTCGATTTGTAATCTGTTATGTAATTCTGTCTGGGCTATGGCTAAAGTATCCTCGTCTACCTCCTCTTTCAAACCAAAGATTATAAGGTTCAAGGCCCTTTGTTACGCTCATGGTCTAATTCTATCAATTTTTTCATTTCATCTTTAATTGATTTGATATCTAATTTACCTGCCACACTATTTTGGGTGAGGCGGCTATTAACTTTTTCTTCTAGCTCTTTAATCATGTCCTTCATTTTAAGACTCTCTAAAGTATCAACATCTACTTGCTAGGATGTTTGGTTCATATCTTGGTTTTGTTTTTCTATAACCTGCAACCTAGTCTCCATTGCCTCCATCTTATTTTCCACTAGTTCTATTTTATTTTCTATTTGTTTTTGGATCTTGTCTTCAAGTGATGTGAATTTATTTTCCAGCATGGCTGCTAACTCTGTTTGTAGCTTGACTTCTCTTTCTTCTCTACGTTTCTCTAAAGACTCTATATACTCATAGAGGCTCTGTAGATTAACTGTGCTAGGACTACGTTTAGTAATCTTTAGTAATTGTGGTGAATTATTCATATTTGAAAATATATGAGCATATATGTATTAGAAAAATATAAGGAATGTGTGCATATGATATCAGCAAGCCGGACCGCAGATGCACATGCCCCAGATTGTTTTTCTATTACCGCAAAAAGATCGTGAATTATTACCGCAGAGAGATCGTAAAGTATGACCGCAGAGATCATAAATTATTACCGCAAAGAGATCGTAAATTATTACTGCAGATAAATCATAAATACATCACCCTAAATTATTACCGCAGAGAGATGACAGTACTAGTATTT
>APFE030685944.1:0-11061 GCA_000404065.3 Pinus taeda
TATTTAAATTATTAATAAATACATATATTAATAATATTTTCAATACCCAATATAATGCTATATTTAATGTTAAGTTATTAAATTATTAAATTAATTTCTAGAAAATTATATTAGAAAATAAAATAGACCATGGTTAGTTTTCAAAACCTAACCATTTAATTATTTAAATTATTATATATAAATATATATATCTAAAAATAAATATAATAAATGTAAATATATATAATAAAATATTATCCATCTAAATATATAAGAAAATATATATATAAATATTACTATCGTTCATCCATAATATATTATTTAATGATTAAATAATAATATATATATATATGTATTATCCAAATATATTAATAGAATTTTTCATTACCTAACATATTAATAATATTTATTCCATTGGATTAAAATACCTATTTAAACAGTTTTCCTCTTACTTTATTTAGATAGTTTAAATTAACTAAGGATTGAAATTTTTTATTAAATGAATAAATGTAAAATTAATTATGAAAAAGCAAATTATAATTCAATCATTAATTCTAACTATACCTTAACCGTAGCATTATGATGTTAAAAATCTAAGGCTAATTGAAAGCTAAATACAAACCTTCCATTCTAAGGTTATTACAATTACTATTCATCAATCGCTTACTAAATAGAATATATTATGCTAAATATTCCCAAGATGCCAATAATAAATCAACATCGAATAAATAAGGAAAATAGAGGGGATTAAAACAAACCAAAAGGACGAAAATTAAAGGAAGAACAAATCAAAACAGGAGTAAAGCAGGAGAATAATACAACAAACCCAACGGAAAACAACACTAAGGAAAGGAAACACGAAACACAAAGAACTTACTAAGAAGGGACCGCGGAGGCTAGGAAGATAGGGCTGGGACCCAGCAGCTGCTGATCTTCCAGCCATCATCCCTATTAAGATTATTCAGCCTTCTTTCAATCTCCAGGGCCTCCCTAAACTTTCGATGGTGAAACTGAGCCACTCTATCGATGACTTGAGCCTCTTCGATACTTACATGATGCATCGTCTTCTCGGCATGTTCCGCTAGGGCTGAGGATTTGATCCTCCCATGCCTCAAGTCAGCTGAATGCTCACTAATCCTTTGATTGATAGAGCGACCTGTCTCACCAATATATGGAACCCCGCAAGAACAAGGGATGACATAGACGCCCTTCATGTCTTTAGGGTCAATAGGATCTTTTACAGATCTGAGGGAGCTACGGATAGTACTAAGAGGTCTAAAAGTTGCGGGCACATCAAACTTTCTCATAATCCTCGCAATCCTATCCGTGGTCCCCTGGATATACGGAAGGTTAACCCCCCTGACACGATCATTAGGATCCCTACGGATAGACGGCTCCTTCTTAGCCTTGAGGAAGGCCTTTTGACCCAGGTGTCTATCGTAACCATTTTTCACAAAGACATCAAGGAGATGAGCCTTCTCCTTTTCCAAGCTCTCTTCATCAGAGATTCTAACAGCACGGGTGGCAAGAGTGCTTAGAACACCTATCTTTTGAGCTGGGAAATGATGGGAAGAAGCATGCAAGTATTGCTCAGTATGCGTCTTCTTCCTAAACACTTGATGAGAGAAAGAACCATCCGCTTTCTTAGAGATAAGAACATCCAAGAACGGAAGACAACCATTGTCTTCTTTTTCCATCGTGAATTTTATGGCGGCGGACTGGTTATTAAGATGATTGAAGAAAAGATCCAATTCATCAGGACCATGAGACCAGACAACACCGGTGTCATCTACAAATCTTTTCCAAAGCTTTGGAAGGAGAAGAGAAGAGGCCAAAGCCTTAGACTCAAAATCCTCCATAAAGAGATTGGCGACCATCGGGGACAAGGGGGAACCCATGGCAACCCCACAAGTCTGCTCATAGAATTCTCCTTCGAAGTTGAAAAAGGTGGAGGTAAGGCAAAGCTCAACCAATTTCGCCGTATCCTAGTCTGTGAGCTTATAAATCACCTTCATGGCCTCATTGATAGGAATACATGTGTAAAGAGAGACCACGTCGAAACTTACCAGAATGTCCTCGGGCTCCAGCCTTGAAGCTTATAATATTCGACGATGTAAGGATATGTGTAAATTTTTATGTCTAAACCATGGCAATTTCAGATAGTCATATCTTTTATGTTTATACACTTGATAATCCATTCAATTATTTCAGCACATGGTAGGGTGATAGGGTGTGCTACTAATTTATGCAGCCATAAGTTCTTGACATTATGATACACCTCGTTGTCCTCTTCATCTCCAGACACCTCTTTTCATGCAAATTCTTGATAAATACCTTCCCAAGTCACTAGCATTGATTTGTATATATAGTAGGTTGTGTGTGCATAGATGGGAACTGAGATAATATGACTTTTCACTGCGCCTTATTCACTGCTATGATCTACTTGCCCCAACTTTTCTTAGTAGGTGGATCCATGTCTCCTATCAATAAAGAAATTCTAAAACACTCCAAGTCCACAATACCTAATATTTCAAAATTATTCGTGATCATAATATTTTAGAAGAAAATAACTAAATAAATACAATGCATTTCACATGTTAAGGTAGATCAACACACTATTGTGTCGGCTAAGGGATAATTCTATTGAGGAAAAATGTGTCTGAGCACAATGGTCCAGGGTCTTGTCACACTGTGATATAGAATAGTAAATGGGGTTTTGGAGTGCCATTGTGTGGTGGATAATTATAGTGTATTGCATAAGCAATGTCATGAAGAACTGGGTGGGAAATGTCCACAAATATTGCACAATATTTTTCACTAGGGATTGCACAGTTACTGTCACCAAGCACTGTACAATCAATATGGTTAGGCATTATGTAGTTATTGTGATTAGTCATTGTGCAATTCTTGACTTGCAAGGATACGCATTAACTACTAGGCTTGTTCAGAAGAGGTTTGCTATGCAGGCATCACAAGATAAGCATGTAAAAGTGGATTGCTTTGACACTTAGAATTCTTAAAAGAAGACTTGAACACTTGATCAACATGACTAAGCATGACATTAATGGCTTGAAACAAAGAATGGCATGATCATGAGGCTCCAAAATTTGGAGGGTGTTTGTCACAACGACAATAGGTGTATGGCCATGTGTACTTTAGTTGTTTACAGTGGCTGTTAGTGATACCTTGGGATCATATGTGTGAAATTTTAGTGTAATAAACTTGAAACATTCGAGATCACCGACCTTTGCTTCTATTGTAGCAAAGTTCCACCTCCATCTTAATGGCACAAACTCACATCTTGCACATATTTTATCTAGCAAATACGATGCCATGTAAATTTTAGGTTGTTATCATTTTCGTGGCTTTTGGGCTCATTTTACATTTGTCATGATTGATGCTGCTACAATCTCTACCCAATTAAAGATACTCCCATATTGAGTAAAATCTACATCATTGGTACCCAATTATCTTCAAAACATTATGCATCTTTCCTACCATAAATCTACAACACGTTGTTGCCACCATCTGATATGCCTTTCTTGATAACTTGGTTTTATATGTCCCTTCATATTAGAATCAAAACTTACTGGGATTTTACCATAAAGTCTTAAGGATATCCTTACTGGAAAGAGGAAAATTACAAAACCATTTACTTGTAAGTGACACTTGGCAGCCTCGAAGCTTATAATATTCGACGATGCAAGGATATGTGTAAGTTGTTATGTCTAAACCATGGCAATCTCATATAATCATGTCTTTTATGTTTATACACTTGATAATCTATTCAATTATTTCAACACGTGGTAGGGCGATAGGGTGTGCTACTACTTTGTGCAACCATAAGTTCTTTCCATTATGATACACCTCGTTGTCCCCTTCATCTCTAGACACCTCTTTTCATGAAAATTATTGATAGATACATGCCCAAGTCATTAGCATTGATTTGTATTTATAGTAGGTTGTGTGTGCATAGATGGGAACTGAGAATATGACTTTTCGCTGCCCCTTATTCGATGCCTTCTACGATCTCCTTGCCCCAACTTTTCTTAGTGGTGGATCCATGTTTCCTATCAAGAAATAAATGCTAAAACACTCCAAGTCCACAATACCTAATATTTCAAAAATATTCATGATCAAAATATTTTGGAAAAAAATAACTAAATAAATACAGTGCATTGCACATGCTAAGGCAGATCAACACATTGTTGTGCCGACAAAGGGAAAAGTCTATTGAGGAAAAATGTGTCGGAGCACAATGGTTAAGGGTCTTGCAGTATTGTGATCTAGAATAGTAAATGGGGTTTGGGAGTGCCATTGTGTGGGGGATAAGGATTGTGTATTGCACAAGCACTGTCCTGAAGAACTGGGTAGGCAATGTCCACAAATATTGTGCAATCTTTGTCACTAGGGATTACGCAGTTACTGTCACCAAGCACTATGCAATCACTATGGTTAGGCATTGTGTAGTTATTATGATTAGGCATTGCACAATTCTTGACTTGCAAGGATACACATTGACTGCTAGCCTTGCTCAGAAGAGGCTTTCTATGCAATCATCACAAGATAAGCATGTAAAAGTGGTTCACTTCGACAATTAGAATTCTTAAAAGAAGACGTGAACACTTGATCAACATGATTAAGCATGACAATAATGGCTTGAAACAAAGGACGACATGATCATAAGGAGGCTCCAAAATTTGGAGGGTGTTTGTCACAACGACAATAGGTGTATGGCCATGTGTACTTTAGTTGTTTACAGTGGTTGGTAGCAATACCCTTGGGATCATATGTGTTTCAAGTTTAGTGTACTAAACTTGAAACATTCTAGATCACTGGCCTCTGCTTCTATTGTAGCAAAGTTCCACCTCCATCTTAATGGCTCAAACTAGCATCTTGCACATATTGTATCTAGCAAATATGATGCCATGTAGAATTTAGGTTGTTGTCCTCCTCATGGCTTTTGGTCTCATTTTACGTTTGTCATGGTGGATGCTGCTAGAATCTCTACACAATTAAAGATACTCCCATCTTGAGTAAAATTCTACATCATTGGTACCCAATTATAATCAAAACATTATGCATCTTTCCTACCATACAATCTATAACACATTTCTGCCACCATTTAATATGCCTTTATTAATAACTTGGTTTTATATATCCCATCGGATTAGAAACAAAAATTATTGGGATCTTACCACAAAGTCTCAAGGATATCCTTACTAGAAAGAGGAAAATTACAAAAACATTTACTTGTAAGTGACACTTGGCTGCCTGGAAGCTTATAATATTCAACGATGCAAGGATATGTGTAAGTTGTTATGTCTAAACCATGGCAATCTTAGATAGTCATATCTTTTATGTTTATACACTTGATAATCCATTCAATTATTTCAGCACACGATAGGGCGATTTGGTGTGCTACTACTTTGTGCAGCCATAAGTTATTGACACTATGATACACCTCATTGTCCTCTTCATCTCCAGACACCTCTTTTCATGCAAATTATTGATAGATACCTGCCCAAGTCATTAACATTGATGTTTATATATAGTAGGTTGTGTGTGCATATATGGGAACTAAGATAGTATGACTTTTCACTGCCCCTTATTCACTGCCTTCTACGATCTCCTTGTCCCAACTTTTCTTAGTGGGTGGATCCATGTCTCCTATCAATAAGGAAATGCTAAAACACTCTGAGTCCACAATACCTAATATTTCAAAAATACTCATGATCATAATATTTTAGAAGAAAATAACTAAAAAAATACAGTGCATTGCACATGCTAAGGCAGATCAACACATTGTTGTGCCGGCTAAGGGATAAGTCTATTGAGGACAACTGTGTCGGAGAACAATGATCAAGGGTCTTGCAGCACTATAATCTAGAATAGTAAATGGGGTTTGGGAATGGAACACATTGATTTCGATGACAATGAAGTAGAGTATCACACATCTAAAATCATACACAAATTCCATGCATATACAAGAGCCCTTAGACTCCCTTATTCTATTTCAAGGTGGTGTAGAACACGTCTACCATAAAGAAATGAATATTTTTATTAAAAAATTGATACATGATGAAGCTTTCAACACTTACATTGTCCCCTTTTCACTACTGAGCAACACTCCATTTCATTAGGAAGATAAAAGCATTAGACTTATTTCCTCCTTTACGAATTTTGGATATACATCCAAAAGTCTTCCAATACCTTCATTCCAAATTTTGAGATTCTCCTGATACCCTCCACTTTCTCTTCAACATCACAATAGAGTTTCTAAAGTCACTTTTACACCAAAAGGAATAAAATATGAATTTTTGCTTGATCAATTTATACAAAATTTATAAATTATTACTTCAACACCTATATTATACCATTAAAATATGTTCATTGAGACTTATAAAAAGTAAAGAGTGTGAAATTTTCAATACGTGTTAAAACATGTCTTTATGTTATGTTGGCATTAGGTATTTGGAAATCCAATGAAATAACTTATGTGGAGTAACAAAGTTGATTAATCACCTTTTGATTAACTGAGAAATCAATCAACAATGAGTGTAGGGGTTATTGAAACTTCTCAAATTTTGAGATTGTTTTTTTGGACTATTCAATATGGGTCAAGCACTATCTCTTTTTCAATTGAAATATATTTCCAAGATAGCACTCAATACATTGTTGTAGGATAACCTAAGTGGTAAGGGCATATTTGTGTATATATTTCTTAGAATCTTAAAGTTTTAATTACCAAATCATGATAATCATGCCCAGCATACAATTTGTTGATGCCTGACGCATGAGCACTTCCCCAAACTTTGGGATGGTAGCCACTAGCTCCTTCAATAGGCTTTATCCAGATAAATTCAACCTAAAACTCTAACAATTTTCTAGTGAAAAAAAGTGGAAATTCACAGTTTTATAGCTACAAGTGGATTTTGTGATCATGCATATGGAATACTTATTATATAGTCACATTAACTTGAGCAAATTCAAATTGATGTTGTTGACAGAATAGAAGGATTTTTCATATGATTTTAAAGTAAACCACAAACTCCCACATTCTGAGAAGCAGAAACAGAAAAATTGGAGTCAACTTCACCACCCTTGTAGGAATTTACAGGGTAAGTTCCTTAGATAGAACACCAAGGGACACCACCGGCAAACAGATCACAGATCAGTACACCAGTATTCTTGACGTGATTAAAATCCTCAAAGACGGAAAGATTCCACGGTCTGAGCCAACGCGGCCACTTCAAGCAATTTATTAATGTAAAAGAAAGAAAATTTAAATAAGCTTCTCTCATGAACGATCACCTTACAAATGACCCTCCATGCTCTTTAAATAGAGATCATGGACTAATCGGGTGTTAAGCCACAGATCAAGTGTCGGTACTACCGACGAGAGAATGAACCATCGGATCACTTCATCTCTAGAACATATCATGATCGTCAGATTGTAAGTTACAAAAGTACATAGTAAAGAAACACACTTTACCTAACTCTACACTAGACCAAGTTATACTTAAATATTTCCTATGTGTCGGAATATCCTAACATCCCCCCTTAAGAAAAACTTGGGATATGATTTAAGGATGTACAAATATGACACAATAGGATAAGAAAGGAGGCATTAGATCATATCCCCCCTTAGGGACAACTTCTTGAACTCCAACCATAAATCGAAGTTTAGTAAACTTCGCCTCTGTGAGAGCCTTTGTAAATATGTATGCAACTTGATCATCATTTGAACAATATTGTACTTCGAGAAAATGCTCATGAATGAGATTTTTGATGAGGTGAATGTGTGGTTCAATGTGTTTGTTAGGCTGATGTTGGACTCGATCTTTACATAGTTGAATGAAACTTTGATTATCACACTAAAGTGTAGTCGAATGCTACTATTGAAAGCCAAACTCTGAAAGGATATGACGAAGCTATAGGGCTTCCTTAGTAGCTTCTAGGGTGCCACGATACTCTGTTCTTGCTGAAGAAAGAGAAATGGCACTGTGTTTCTTGCAATCCCATGCAATAGGTCCATAAACAAGAATGAATACATAACCTGCAGTAGACTTCCAATCATCAGGGTCACCAGCTGATCCAAAATGGATCTAGAATAGACTTCTAAGTCTATGAATATTCCTCATAGAGGAAAATGAAAGACAAGGGATGCTCTTGGAAATAGTCCCATTGCATAGATTTTTCAATCTGAATCTAATGCAATTTGAATGGGCTAAAATGGACTTCGGATGAAGAAGTTATTGTAATAAGAAGCTTGCCCATTGTCTTTTGAAAAGGAGGCAAATTCTTATAAAAATGGGCTTAAGGCCTTATATGGAAAAATCGCATCGAAAGGAGGATGTAGACCAAACGCGGAAGGACTCCCTCGATAGTGATCTCCGACATATCGCATCGTGGAAAGGCTTAAATGCGATATTGGGACCGAGGAAGAGTCGATTGCGATATGTGATGATCAGCGTCGGCGATCAGCACAGTCAAAGGGAAGACCCCCGGGGCCATTGCGACAATGATATTGCGATATGCTGATATAGCGAATGGGCCGATAGTGATATGCCGATATTGGTGATCCCCGATACAAAGGGCCAATGCACATTGCGATATGCGACTTGCAATATGTCGATAGAATGGCGAACCCAATAGAGTTTATAAGCGTGATTTCATAACTTTTGAACTCTAGATTTACGGGATTTCTATGTATTTCCCATGTATTGGGTTTTTTTTTGCCATACGCCAATGCAATTGCGATTGGAGATAGAATGGCGGACTCGATGGGTTTATAGATGCGATTGCATATATTTTAAGTTCGATTAAATGCTCCAATGATGTGTTTTTTCCAGTTTTCCCAGCGTATTGCATTACGTGTTCGAATGTAGGCTTTCTGTAGGAGGAAGGCCAAACGGTTGGGTTTCTTATGCCCATTGGTTCATTACAATGGGAAAGTGATTCTTGTGATGAAATAGTCGGGTTCTTCAATGATGGAGGATTGTAACCGATGTGTTACAAAAACACAGAGAGCACAATTCACCAAGAGTTCCTTGGAGGTCGCTTGGAGGTCGAGTGAACTACTGATAACACAGAGAATCCAGCTTTCCCTTCAGGGAGTGGTCGAGAGTTGCTGGGAAGTCAAGTGAAACACGAAAGGGACAGAGAGCCCGAGAACTCAAGCGCCAAGAGCCAGAAATCCTGAGAGCTTCAGAGCCAGAGGGCCCAGCAGAGGCAGAGCCAGACGGGCAGAGCTAGATAGCTAAGAGAGTTAGAGCCAGATGAGCCAGAGAGCTGAGAGCTAGAATCTGTTAACTAGAGAGCCAGAGCCGTAGAGCCAGAGAGCTCAAACAGACTTCTAAGAGCCATGGGATGTAATGAAGTTCAGAACAATGAAGAGATTGAAATGATCAAGTTGTTGCTGGTGTCTGATGTGCGTTGAAGGCAGAAGAAGGAGTTCCAGAGACAGTGCAAAATTATGAGGGAGTCAAAGAAGCCAGAAGCTCAAGAAGCTCAAAGCATTGACTGAAATAATTAGTCCAGAGAAGCCTACATTTTTCTCCAAAGTATGGACAGCCAGCGGGATAAAATGGTATTCTAAACCCATAGGTTCAGTTCTAAACTAATGGAGTTGAGCGTGGAGCTTGTAAAACAATTTATCCATAATCCTAAATAGCCTAGTCGAGTTGACTAGAGCTCAAGGAGAGGTAGCTCAAGATATTAGGGGGAACTCCATATTATATTATTGTCTTATGTGTTTGTTTAATTGCTGTATTATTTACTGTTACATGTATTTAAACATCAACATAAGCAACAAAACTTAAAGCATTAGACAATTTAAAGGCAAACAAAAGCATACACCTATTTCAAGCACTTTTAATTCCATAATTGGTTAATCGTAAACTAGATCTTGGGAATATATAAGCTTTGGAGTGGGAGAGGTTCTTGTAAGCTTGACAAGAAGCCTTTAGGTCCCCATTTCACATCACCAGCCCAATCGGAATCAGTGAAACAAACCAATAGAGGAGATACTTTTGCACTGTAATGAATCCCAAACTGAATTATACCTCGAACATAACAAAGTATTCTTTTAGGTTCTTTCCAATGACTTTCATGTGGGTTTTGCATAAACCGAGCAATAAGGAAAACATCAAAGGAAAGGTCAGGATGGGTATCGGTCATATACAAAAGTTTTTCTACAAGTTGACGGTATAAGGTAGCATCAACTTCAAGGGAAGTACACGTGACTGAAATTTTGGCTCCAGACAAAAGGGGATAACGGGATAGCTTATAGTATTTCATGTGAAAGTGGCATAAAATATCATAGGCATACTTGGACTGGGAAAGGGAAATGCCTTCCTTGGATTGCAAGACATGAAGACTAAGAAAATAATGCAAATATCCTAAGTATGTCATTTCAAACTACTTTTTAAGGTTGGAATTCATATGGTTTATAAGGTTGGGATCACTACTAGTAAGGATAAGATCATCAACATAAAGAACAAGAAAGATAAGAGACTTACCCACTTTCTTGTGTAGATAGTATTGTGAGAATGGCACCTAGAAAAACCAGTATCTAAAAGAAAGCTATCCATTTTGGCATACCAAGCCCGAGAGGCTTGCTTGAGACCATAAAGAAATTTATTAAGCCGATATACAAGACTCGAGTTTGTTTGTATAAAGCTAATAGGTTGTTCCATATACATTTATTCATGCAAGTCCCCATGCAAGAAGGTAGATTTAACATCCATCTCATGGACTTCCCATTTGAAAGAGGCAGCAAGGGAAAGAACAAGGCAGATAGAGTTCATTTTGGAAACAAGGGAGAAGGTTTCAGTATAGTCAATGCCTTCAACTTGTGAAAAACCCTTAGCAACAAGACTAGCTTTATGTTTATCAACTTTTCCATCTGGTCCAAACTTGGTTTTGTAAACCCATTTGCATCTAACAAGTTTTCGCCCCTTTGGAAGAGGAACGAGATCCCATGTATCATTTGCCAATAATGAACAATATTCCTCATTCATAGTTGCGTCCCAATCAGGATGGCCTGAAACTTCTGCAAAGGTGTCAGGGTCATAATTC
>APFE030685945.1:10547-28363 GCA_000404065.3 Pinus taeda
TTATGGTTATAGATCTCTATGCTTTGATGGTATTTTGCTGCTTTGACTCTACAGGTGTTCTTTGAAGCAGGACAAGTGAGAAAGGAGTGGTGAAAGCTCTATCAAGGGAGAGAGGAAACAAGCAAGGAGCCAAGCGAAAGACTGAGGTTGGTACTCTTTGCTTCTCTCGTATCTATCTCTCATAAAGGAAAACACAAGTGGCTTTAAATTGTTTGTTTCTAAGATAGCTACTCGTCTTAGTGGGACTAGCAGCTCTAAATGGACACTAGCTTTCCTGATAACACAGTGGGTCTCTCCATTATTATTAGCCCCAAAGAAAGATGGGAGATGACGCATTTGTATTGACTACAAAGAATTGAATAAATCCACTCTCAAATATTACTTCCCCTTTCCTTTCATCGATCAGGTACTAGATACCCTCGTTGGTAAGAAGTACTTTTCTTTTCTAGATGGATTTAGCGGATATAACCAAATACAGATAACACCCGAGGATCAAGACAAAACCAATTTTACATGTCCATGGGGTACATTTGCTTATCGAGTGCTTTCCTTTGGGCTATGTAATGCCCCAACTACCTTTCAAAGGGCAGTCTTGGCTATTTTTGTTGAGCTTGAATGTGTAGAAATCTATATGGATGATTTCTTTGTGTTTGGTGATTCATTTTAGGAAGCCCTCAAGAATCTAGAAAAAGTGCTTCTTCGCCGACAAGAAGCCCATCTCGCCTTGAGTGACAAGAAATGCAGATTAATGTGTAAGGTGAGAGTAGTTCTTGGCCATCTTATTTCCGACAAAGGTATCCAGGTTGACCCTGCAAAAATAGAAGTCATTTTGAGTCTTCCTATACCCAAAACTCAAAGGGAAGTGAGAGGTTTTCTAGGACATGTAGGCTACTATAGGAGATTCATTGAGAATCTCTCAAGGATAGCTACCCCCCTTTTTCCAGCTTTTGGGTAAAGATAGTGAGTTTTCTTGGTCTGCAGCTTGCCAACAGTCCTTTGAGACATTGAAGGAAAAATTAGTTTATGCACCAGTTTTGAGAGGACCAAACTTGTCCCTACCATTCCACATCTCCTCTGATGCCTCAGATACTACTATTGGCACAACTTTAGGAAAAGACGAAGACAAACAATCTTATGCTATTTATTTCATTAGTAACAACTTGTCCCCCGCTGAACTCAATTATACGGTTACTGAGAAAGAGTTTTTAGCTGTCATTTTTTCCATTAATAAATTCAGACATTATATTACAGGATATGAAGTTTTTGTACATACTGGCCATTTCGCTATAAGATATTTTATGAATAAACTATTACATAGCGGTAGAGTGACTAGGTGGTTGTTATTATTACAGGAATTTAATATTACCATTGTTGATAGACCGGGAAAGTCAAATGTAGTTGTAGATTATCTTTCAAGATTAAATTATCCTGGTGAAGCAATTCCTGTTGATGATGATTTTCCTGACGAACATATTTTTGATGAGTCAACAAAATCTCCATGGTTTGTTGACATAGCTAACTATTTAGTCACCGGAAAATTACCACCTCACTTATCCGCTCGTGAAAAGCGGAATATCATTCAGGAAAGTGCTGCATATTCCTGGATCCAAGGGGACCTCTTTTACACTGGAGAAGATCTCATTATTCGTAGATGTGGAAGAGAGGAAGAGGTGATTGATATCTTAAAATCTACCCATGATGAACCTTGTGGAGGTCACTTCGCCGATAAGCAGACTGCATGCAAAGTATTATGAGCTGGCTATTTTTGGCCCTCCTTGTTCAAGGATACCAAACAATATGTCAAGTGGTGCGATAGCTGTTAGTGAATTGGCCAACCTAATCAAACCAGTGAAATGCCTTTATGTCCTCAGGTTATGATTGAACCTTTTGAAAAATGGGCCATTGATTTCGTAGGACCAATAAATCTTGCATCATCAAGTAAAAAGCATATTTTGGTTTGTACAGGTTTTGTTACAAAATGGGTAGAAGCTAAAGCTATTTCTTTTGCTACTGAAAGAGTTGTTGTTGATTTTATTTTTACTGAAATATTTACTAGATTTGGTGTGCCTATAGAAATTGTTTCTGACAATGAATCACAATTTATTTATAATTTGGTACATGGTGTGATGGAGCAGTACAAAATAAAACATAGGAAATCTACACTGTATCATCCACAAGAAAATGGTCAGGTGGAGTCCATGAATAAGGTAATTGAGTCCATCCTCACAAAGACGGTAAACATGCATAGAAAGGATTGGGCTGACAAATTGCCGGAAGCATTGTGGGCCTATCGAACCACTTGGAGAAACAACACAAGACACAAACCATATGAGCTGGTGTACGGGAAACAAGTCCTTTTGCCAATAGAATTCTAGATCAAGACTTTTAGGATTGTAGTCCAATTGGGACTAGATCTCTCTAAAGCAAAACATCATTGCCTTCTACAATTAAAAGAGTTGGATGAAATCCGAAGGGATTTTGTTCAGCAGAACATCTTGGTTCAACAATAGTGCAAGAAGTGGCATGAAAAGTCCATTTAGAAGAAGCAATTCCAACCAGGTCATTGGGTACTTCTTTATGATTCAAGATTCAAACATTTTAAAGGAAAATTCCATACATGCTAGATGGGACCCTATGAGGTGGTCAAAGTGTTCAAAAATGGAGTGGTAGAAATCAAAACTATTGATGGATGGAATTCTATGTTCCTAGTAAACGGGCATAAATTGAAGGTATATTTTCAACCCTTATTAAAGGATATTTTATGCAAAAAGTCTAACAACCATTTGAAAAGGAGTTGGTAGGTGGTGACACCAACTTGTTGAAGAATTGATTCCTTCTTGTCCTTATTAAAAAAATAAAAAATTAATCAAAGAAAATAAAAAGAAAAAATGACAAAAACAAAAAGTATAAAAATAATTTTTTTCCTGTAATTATGAAAATCAGTTGACTGACATGATTGCAAAAGGATCAACCTGAAAACTAGCATGCTGGCAAGAAGATCAAAATTTTAATAAAAAGGGAATGTTACTTGATTTTTAGATATGCTGGCTGCCACCAAGAAGAAGCAGGTTCATGAAACTGAGCACTTAGCCAAGTTTGGGGTAACTAGCATGGACATTTTTATCCAAGTAAATGCTTACTTCCCACTGTAGTTATTTTTTCTGGACCATTGCAGGTAGATTTCAAGGTAAAAATATTGTCTTTCTTCTATTTCCCATTTCAAAATTTCCCACTATTTCTTTTCTAAATTCCCCAATGAATTACCTTCCTCTTTCTTATAAGAAACTACCCTTACCGATTTCGCAAATTCCCTCTTTTCCCTTAAATTTTTATCCCACATCCCGTTTCGTTTACCCCTCTTGGTTATATTGTTTCTGAAATCCCTGCTGTAGTATTCCTTCCCATTCTAAAATTTTTACCCCTTTCCCACTTCTTTATTCCCTCATAAATTGATTGCAGAATTAGATGCAGTCAATTCAGAAGGCACGTTCGAAAAACACCAAAGGATGGCGAATAAATTTTTCTTGTATAATGAGGCAATTTTTTTTAAAGTCTAGCTACAGAATTATGTCCTATCAGATTCTCTGCTTGGTAAAAATCTTTGGTGCAAGCAGGTTTGGTGCAGAAATACAGTTGACTGTGAGAGCAACTTACACAGTTCTGAAATGGTTTATCAAGGGTTTATGGGCCTATATTTTTCTGCACATGTGTTGATATGTTCTCTCATTCCATGTTTTGATTAATACTTTGTTTCATTAATTACTAATATAGGAACAAATCTTTAAAGTGAAAGACGTGTAAGGGTTGAAATCTAATATTTTTAAATAAATTTTGAAATATGTTTGATTGAATTATGATGCTGGCCGTGGAAGGGTACTGCTGTCTGATAACCTACACTCACCCTCCTTGCAATAATTCCGCATTTCCTAACCATCATTAACTTACCCATAATCTGATCATTTTAGTTGTTGCATCATCGCCGCCCATACTGCCACTACTTCCAATTATTACGATTCATCTGTAATGAGCTGACACGAATCTACACCCAATATGGGGGGGTTGTTCCATCATAGCCGGGTGAGTGGGTTTGAAAAGACGGAGGGCAAGGAACCTCTAACATAAAACTCTCGGCGAACGTTGGAGTTACTCCGAAATTCCTTCGAGCGTGTGATTAGTGAAGTGGAGGAGGTTCGAAATGGCACTTGTGAGGAGTGAACCGTTGTCACTACAAGAGATTGAACAAACTTCCGAGTATAGGAACAGTCTTCACTATTGCAAGAATATGGATTCCTGCCATTCCTACAAAAGTTTGGCGAGTTCGACATGGCCATAGTGTTGCAAGGACATTGAAATAAGGCCGAGTCAGGGTTAGGTCCTTAAAGTTCAAAATTAGAGAGGAGTTCATTGCAAAAGCCACAGGCCTGCCACTCACGGGGGAGTGATGGTTTAAAAAGGAATGGCTTGTAAAGAAGCGTTGGCACCGGTTCGTGGTTGATAAGAAAATTAAAGTCGAATGGAGAAAGGGACTTCCACAGACCACCATGGTTGGGAAGTGGCGAGATTTATTGTTTATATTACAGAAGTTTGTCATAGGGGAAGGACGCTATAACTTGGTGTTCATATACCACCTTCAATTGCTGTTGCATTTCGAGGCAGGAAAGTTGATTAATTTTCCTCACTTCTTGCTAAGAAGCCTTGGAAAGATGGAAAAGATGTGCAGAGTAGAAGTGCAATCCAATTTGCAAACAAACTCTACCATCATGGACACATTACGATGCTAGTCAAGAAGAAGCTAGAAAATAAGGGAATAACATGGGACGCATTTATGAAAGAATTCTGGGCAAGGGGTTCATAAGAGTTTCCTAGCACGAGTACAGGTAAGAAGAGAAAGGCAGGAACATTGTCTCTTGCCAAGTGGCAAGGTAAGAGTTCACCAGTGCAAGTAGAGAATAGGGCCGTTGAGAATAGTCCACCCACGGAAAAGAAGAGGAAGACTAGAGCCTCAACGAGGAGGAAAATTGTTGCCCAAGGGATGAACTAGTTGAGTTCTCCAATCATAATTGATGAAACAACCCAAAGTTTCCCCGCAATTCATAATCTATCGGTACTTGTAGACGCAGTGGCACACACTATGGAGGATGAGGAGAATGTAGAAGATGACGTCTTGTTGTTGACGTTTGTCAGCAGGCTAAAGAGTAGAAAGATTGCGTCGACACCGCATACTTGTGAAGTCTAAGAAAAGGAGGACGAAGAGGAACAACATGAAGAACCTCTTGATAATTTCAGTGAGTCATATGTGGAGACCCTCAATGATTTCGAGGAGTGGGGTACTAAAGACCCTACGGTTTTTGAAGGTTAGGGCATTGAAAACCCTGCGATTTTTGAAGATCAGGGTATTGAAGGCCCTGCGATTTTTGAAGATCAGGGCATTGAAGACCTTACGGTTTTAAAAGGCTAGGGTATTGAAGACCCTGCGGTGTTCTAAGGACAGGGTACTAAAGTCCCTGTAGTGCTAGAAGAATGGGGAATCGAAAACCCTACTAATTTGGAAGGACAGGGTGCTGAATCCCCTGAGAAACCGGGAGAACAAGGTGTTAAGAGCCCAAAGGAATTAGGTGCATAGGGTACTAAAACCCTTGGCACGAAGATTGGTGAGGACATCAAAGCCCTCAATAATGAGAAAGCCCCAAGTATAGAAACCCTGGAACGATGTTATAAAGTAGGCTTTAAACAGCCTTGATCTTGATAATGAAGGGACTTGTTTCGAGTCCGTGGCAGGAAAGATGTTCACACTCAAAGATCTTAGCACAACACCCTCCACTCTTTCCCTTACAAGCAGAATAGCAGACCTGGAGCAACAAGTCCATGACCTAGAAGCTTTGAACAAGGTCATGAAAGAGCATAGTTGGTAGAAACAGAGTGAGGTGGAGTTAATTGTAGAAGTAAAGAGGTAGAAGCAACAAGTAAAGGTATGGAAATACCTACCTTCCAGATGCTATATATGCCTCAAGAAGGTGACTAAGCAGTTGCGAAAAGCCCGAGACAAGAAGCCAAAGATAGTAATGATAGGAATAAACATTGAAGTGTAGAACTAAGGAGCCGACCATTCATTTTTGAAGGTTTTTTTGCAGAGGTAAAATGTTGTGTGAGGACACACAAAAACTTAGGGATGGGAGGATGTTGGTATCCTAAATTGCCCTATTTTCTACCCCATTTCCATCAATATCAACCTCTGTTTTATCTCAATAAAAGACCCTTCTTTCCTGCACTAGTGCAATATAGTCACCCATTCCTGCACATGCTCATATTTTATATTAAGATTTATTACAACACTTTATTAATATTTCTATACAGATTTGATGCCTATTTACATACTTCTTGTAACTCATATTGATTTCCTAGAGTAATCATGGAACTTAATGTTAATGATGAATGAGTTGACTAGTGCAGGTAGATTCTTGCACTGCCACGAAGACTGTCCAAGATTTTCGAGAAGCTAAATCTTCCATGAGGACGAGTTTCGATCCTCGACTGCAAGTCTAACTGCTGATGAAATGAAGCAGGATAATAGGTGGTGCGCATTCAGGGATTATTCTACAAAGTTAGATTACGGCCAAGCAAAGTTCATGTGTATTATAACTGTTGGCCAAGTTTGTAATTTCGGTTTTCTAAGTCTGTTCGGCTGAAAGGCCTGAACAAGAAATATCTGTAATTAGTGTAAACATCCTAGAGCCGAAAGGATATATATGATATAGATCATAGGTAGGAAGCTAGCGAACCATTGATTGTAATTTTGTTTTATGTAATTTGGTTATCGCCTCAGCTCTGGGGCTGGACTGCTCTGTAATGTATATTTTCCAAATCGAGTAATACAAGAGAACCGCCATGATTTGCAAATGCAACATTTAATGTATATTTGATGTCTATTTGAAGTGCTGAGCTTTTTCATTCCTTAGAAGGGGAATGAGCTGGTTGGCTAGGGCCCAACCAAACCAACTCGTTTACACCTCTCGCTTTCGCTATTCAGAAAGACAATGTGGTTATTTCTTTTGCAGCTGTGTGATGATATAGTTTTAATCATTAACATTTAAGTTCTAAATTAATATATCTTTTAAAGCTAACGTGTGAAACATATCCGTGGTTTGGGAGTAGCTGTGTTTATTTTTCTTATGAAATATCTTTCTCGCATTTCCCTTACTTTCATTCTCTCTTTTAATTCGTTTTCAATCGGATCGTGCAAGGAAATCTTTCCTGCACCAGTGCATGTTGTTCCCTGCACTTTGGTATAGTCATTCGTTACAACAAATAGTGAATCACTTACCTGCATATTATTTTCAGTTATTTTACAAGTGAATGAACCATTAATTGAGTAACTGTCTTGAGTATTAAAAGTTCATCTTTAAAAGATCTGGAAGCATTTGTATCAAATTATCTTATACTTGCAAAGAACATACGAATTTTGGGTGAAGTACCGAATTTGATTGACACATGCAAAATATTTAGGCTACTATTTGATTCTTTTAAAGATCTTTTATTTCATGAAGTTTATTTCCTTTGCAAAGTTTAATGAATTGAAGCATTTCCTTTTTCATAGATAATTTACTTCAGAATTTCATTTACAGTTGCAATTCTTTTCCAGCACATCTTTCAGTGTTCGAAAGTAATTTGGAAACTAGGTGAAGGAAACTTTTCTTTGGTGCAAGAGCTAGTCTCTTGTCATAGAAACAAAGTGCTATAAGCCTTTAGGCTTATAGCACCTTCACTAAGACATAAGTCTTCAGTAAGGGAGGTCACATATACTTTTGCACAGAGATACTGTACCTGCACTAGTGAAAGCATATTGTAACAGTGCAAGGACAAGTTGTTTGTGTCGAAGGAAGATCAAAAGGAAGACAAAATTCTACAAGGGCCCACTTGTCAGACTGTTGACCATCCATATGAATATGAACATAGCATTTCATTTCAACATTTAAGATTGTTTATGTTTTGTGGAATTTCTTTACTTGATTTACATGCAAATTGTCTTTTACATTCCAGCACTAGAGTTGCCTTGGTGTTAATTGCCTTTCTGATTGTTTTCTGTCTAATTCTGCAAAGCATTTCCTTTAAGAAGTAGGATTAGAGATAGGAAAAGTTCATACCATTTTTGGCATTGCCTGTGCTTCATCTCTAATTTTACGAAACCCTCATGTTGACAATTAAGTGTTGAGGAGTTTTCTCAAGCGCAATTCCTACACCTAACACTCACTTATCTCAGACGTAGAGCTCATCTAAAACTCCTTGATGCACCTCGTGCAAATTCTGGATCAGGAGTTCTGCAAGGTTGATTCTTAGTTTCTTCCAGAATTGTGTGAGCTACTGATCTTCAATAGTCTCAAACTGGAGAGAGCTTCCTGGTAGTGGTACTAGGCGAAGCCTAGATGTGATTTCCACTGCACTAACCCTCGACATGCTTGCTTGACCCATTCTCTCTTGTCCCACGTTCACCTAGATTACCCTTGTCTAGCCTGTAATTCCTTCAGGCCCTACCATACCTTGCCAAATACCTAGTGGTATTGGTCCTTGATGTTTCCCCAAATAGTTTCAATGGTGTTGTAGACAACATCCCCTATCTCATCAAGGTCCCCCTCCATGAGGACAAATGGTGTCGCACTCACAAACTTATCGAATTTTTGCTTCTTGCGAGGTCTCGTGAAACTTCGCTTTTGCCTCTTCTTGACTCTAAAGGGGGACTCTAAGTCTGCACCCCCTTCCTCTTCACCCTGAGTCCTAACCTCCACATCTTTGTGCTTTGTTTTAGGTTCATCAAAGTCAATAGTGACCTGCGATGTTACGACAACTTTCTCCTTGGGTGCTTCTGTTTCTTTGGCAAAAAACTTTTCCTTCGACGTTCCTTCTCTTTTGTAGAGGTAGTTTCCTGTTGCATTGTTGTTCCTTTTTGCACGACCTTTTCTTTTGTAGAAGCCTTCTGTGCTTCTTTATCATTGTCTTTCTTGGCCCTTGTTGCAGTGATGACCTTGATTGTTCTTGTTCCCTCATCAGATGGGGTGAGCCATTTCCTGATGACCCCAAAAATGTCTTCCTCTGCGACCAAATATGGAAACTTATGCCATTTTCATGTGGCATCCTTCTTTGCACGTATAGACATATTGTGGAAATTTGCTTTGAAATCTGCAATATTAGTATACTACGCATGTAAACTAGGCGACAACCGTGGTCGTTGTTTGATCACCATTCACAACTCTGTCTCGAAAAAGACCCATAAGATCTTAGTTTCCATGATACAGTGAGGATCCTTCATCACCCATAATGAGGCAAATTTTGCAGCCTCACAAAAGTCTGGATCTTGATTTGGGAACTATTTGTCCTTAGGCATTCTCCATGGCACCAATGCGGTCAACAAAAGTAACCATGCGTAGTGGAATGCCTTGCCATCCTCCTGGGCTTCGTGAAAATCCTCCAGGAACTCATGACAAAGATACTTGACCAAATTGTATTAGACCCCTTTGCTGCATTGTGCAGCTAGAGATACTACTGGTGCCAACACTTCATCGATGCGACACTTCCTCATTATTTTTCCAGCCAAAATTTGTGCATAAAACTGCACAACGCTATCCGATATAGAGCTATTGGTGTAAACATGTGACTTATTCACCAACCCGAAGTTTCTCTTCATTTGATCAACCAACTTCTTCTTTGACAATTTCCCCACAAAAGCATCTGTGGGGTTCTCACCCTCATAAGGAGACAAGGTGATTCTATGGATCAACATGTCATCAATTGGAATGGGCCCGCCCTGCCAGAGGCACCCATCATGCACCAATGCCAACAATTGATGCACATAGATAGTATTAATGATGTTGTGACTAAAGTATGGCACCCACAACATGTTAAGCAATCCAATGCGCTCAATCCTGGCTGCCCACTTCATTGGCTCAAGCCATGTAATAGCCGACTCCTTATAGTAAAACTTCTTCAAATATTTGTTGGGTTCCAACTGTGGGAACTCTTCATGATCACCTAGGTCCCAATCTTCCATCTTCAGAAATGGTACTTGGGCCAACAAATCACCCTCCACAGGTATGTCCTATGACAACAATGGTGTGAAGACTTTGTACTTCACCAAGTCTAGGTCCTTAGTCACTTTGGCTGTGGATTTCCTAGGGGGTACATAAGGTGGTATTCGAGTAATCGACATTGATTCCTATGCATCAATTTATTCAACCCCCATATTCAATTCTTCCTCATCCAAATCCAAAGGTTTCATCTATTTCTTGCTTCTATCCATATGACCCTTCTATCTAACCTTTGTTGGATTTTTGCATGGCATTTTCTGCACCGACGCTTGCTATGGTTTCTTTTGCTTCTTTTCTCCAGTGATAGAGGCAATGGGTTTAGGCCTCGGCAACCTAGGAGCTGTGGTAGGAATTGGTGGTGTTGCAATCATTCTCTCCCATAATATTTCTTTCTGCTACTTAGGTAAATCCGCCTCCCACCCAAGTCCTTGATGCAAAAACTTCTCCCGTGTCTCTTTCCAATCCTCTCCAAACATGTAGCAATCGTCTTGGCACAAACTAAGGCGCAAAATATCAAACCAATTTCTATGGAAGCAAAGTGTTTGAAAGTGGAGAGGGATGCTATATTTATAGCCCATTTTGAATTCAAATCCACTTGTTCCCTCCAAATCTCCTTCATTGATGCTCTTTTGATGACAAATTTCCAAAGATATGCTCCTTAATGCTCTCCCCCTGCTCCCTTTAAAAGAAAATTAGCCATCCAATCATCTACAGTGTTCCCAATGGTTACTTTATGGTCAGGCTATGTGGGACCCACCATGTTAGCACATCTCCTTCATCGCAACTCCCCTCTGCGCCTTTCTTCTAATCGTCTTGCAACCCATTTGCTTTGCCAAATTATCATTATGGCAGTGCAGTTTATAGTCCCGCACTTGCAATTGCCTGAAGCACTAAGATTGTCCTGCATCCATATAGTCACTGCGTAGGGGTGGGATCACCCTTGTACAACTTCAACCGACTCCTGTTGATTCTTCCTGTAAATAGATCCCCATTCAACTTCACAAGCTGAACTGCACCTCCATCCGTAATCTCCTTGACGATGTATGGCCCCAGCCAATGCATTTGAAACTTTCCTGGAAACTTCGTAAACTTGCTACCATACATCAATACTAAATCTCCACTTTTAAATTTGTGCTGCTTAATGTGGCGATGATGCCACAAATTTTCTTTAGCCTTCTGCACCTATTGATGAAAACCTGCCAAGAAGCGATCTTCTTCTAGCTCGAGTATCTGTGCGAGGCATTCTTCCATGATATATCAATTGACCATCTCTGTGACTGCAACAATATGCAAACTAGGCACGATATATTCCATTGGCATTACTACCTCTTTTCCACAAACCACCCTAAATGGTATCTGTCCAACCAACTTCTTATAGGTAGTTCTATATGCCCAAAGAACAACTGGTATGCACACATCCCAATTGTTCCTATTTCCATTATAGATTTTTGTCAAAGCATTCTTTAGGATTTTATTAAATGCTTCAACTATGCCATTTGCTTGAGGATGATACAATGTGCTTTTAAGATGATACATCTGGAATTCTTCAAGAAAAGTAATAATTGTTTTTTTCAGGAAATGCGAACCCCTATCGTTCATCAAAATCTAAGGACAACAATATTGAGACAAAATATACTCAAATATAAACTTCACAGCTGTAGTCGCGCTGCAATCCTTCACGGGTTGTGCCTGAGCCCACTTGGTTAAGTATTATGTCGCCGTGATGATGTATCATGCTCTTGTCTTCTTTCCTGGTGGTTGAATAGCGCCTATAAAATATATTGCCCATTTGTCGAATGTATGTAACGAAACTTGCGAGTTCAAAGGGAATTCATCAATTCACGATGGCCTCCTAGTCCTTTGACAAACATCACACGCCCTACAATATTCCTTGGAATCTTGTACATAGTTGGCCACCATAGCCCAACTTGTAGGATCTTCTGCTCAGTTGCTCTTCCCTCATAATGTCCTCTAGAAAATCCTCCATGTGATTTAGCGAGGATACTTTGTCTTTCATAATATGGGACATACCTGCGCAGAACTTCATCCGATCCCATTTTATATAAGTGCCCTGCAATGACAGAAAAATCCACAACCCTAACCACTAATTATTTCTTCTACTGTGTTGTATATCCTTCAGGAGGAGCTGTACCTGTAGACATGAATTGGATTATATCTGCAAAGTGTTCATCTTCAATGCACACAACAAAGAGTTGTGAATCAGGCAATCCTTCCTGAAGACTTGTAGGCTCATTGCCATTGTCAATTGCGAATGGTGATCTAGTCCAACATTTAATCTCCTTGGATTCACAATTACTTCAATTTGTACTCCTGATATAGTAGTAACCACCTACAAATTCCCCCCCACTTGCCCCCCCCCAACATAGGCTTGTTGACCATGCACTTCAAAGCGGAATGATCTGTGTACATTTTGAAGTGCGCACCCAACAAATAATACTTGGACTTCTAGAGCGCATATACCATTGCCAACCCTTTGCGCTCCATGGTTTAATAATTATTTTCTTCCTTAGACAACTTCCTGCTTGCAAATGCAATCATATGGTTGATATCTTCTACGCCTGGTTGGGTTAACACTTCTCCTAATGCTATGCATGACACATCTACATGTACATGGAATTCTTTCTTCCAATCGGGGAACACTAGAATAGGTGTTGTATCCAATTTTTCCTTCAACACATCTAAGATTTTCCAGCAATTATCATCCCAACAAAACGTCACATCTTTCTTCAATAATTTTTCCATGGGCATAGTGATCTGCACCATATGCTTTGATGAATTTTTTATAGTATCCTGTATGGCCCAATGTTACGCGCAACTGTTTTACATTCCTTGGAGGCTCTAGATTGATAATCACTACAATCTTAAAAGGGTCCACCATCAACCCTTTCTTACAAACAATGTGGCCCAAAAGTATCCCATATGGTACACAAAATATGCACTTCTTTAGATTAAGGGATATCTGATACTTCCTACAATTATCCAGCATTAGGCGAAGACTTGCAACATGTTTTTTCACTAATCCAAACATAGTTCGATCATAAAAGTAAACCTCTAAAAACTTATGAATAAATTATTTAAAGGTTGTGATTACCACCCTAGAAAATATGGCAGGGGCATTCTTAAATCCAAAAGGCATAACTTTATATTGAAAAGATCCCCACTCTGTAGTGAAGGTAGTCTTACTCCAATCTTCTGGCACGATCTTGATTTGGTGATATCCCAAGAACCCATCTATGAAAGAGTAGGCTTCTTGACCTCCAATGTTTTCCAAGATTTCATCTCTGAACGACGTAGGGAATGGATCATGTACTCAAGCATCGTTCAACTTCCTTAGATCTACATAGATTCAAATTTCTCCCTTTGTTTTCTTCTCCTGAACCATCATAGCAATAATGCAATTTGATTCTTCTACAGGCTCAATAATCCCTGCTACAACATCTTATACAATTCTTTGTGCACTTTTTCTTTGTACTTAGGATTCAATCGGTATGGTTGTTGTTTTACCGACTTCACATCTAGCTTCAGATTGATCTTCATAACACCCAGATCACCTACTATCCCCTTCAAATCACAAAACTCCGTTGGAAATAAGTCCTGATATTCTCGTAATAATTCCATGACCTTGTCAATGTTGTCCTCATCCTAGTAATCACCTATATTTGTGAACTTTGGCTGTGCTTCCGACCCAATGTTCACTTGCTTAGTTTTGAATGGTTTTGAGATGTTAGGAACGTCTACCTTAGGTCCGGCGACTTCACACTGTCCCTATGATTCAAGGATACTAATATTCCTAGGATCTCCCTCATCTTATTTTGTGGTAACATTATAGCATTCCAGAGCATGGCGCAACTGCGTACTCCAGTCTAGTTGTACCCATGTGATAGGCTCTACAGGTGTTCTGAATATTGCAGCCTTGATTTCCTGTAATGCTTCATCAATACATTCGAATCCATCCTCAAAACTGAATGTTAATCGAAATATTTCTTTCAGAACATCTCACTCCACGGTTCTGTGTCGTAACTTTATTTCTAGATACAAATTCATAGGGATAGTGGCAGAATACGTGCACCCATTTAGGCTGTGGTTCTGCTCCCCATGATTTCATCCAACGAGCCAGATGCTCGTGCGAATCATCCTTCCTTGTATATTTTTTAGCAATGAGGGTATTGGCATATCCAAATCGCAACTTCATCATCCTTCGGTACTCCTTCTAGTCTGCAAAAATGTTCTTATGTGTACCCCACCATCTTTTAGGCGTAGCTCTCAGCGTGATGTCCAATGCTTAGAACTGATGCTCTTATGGTACATCCCTTAAAAATTTATCAAGAAACAAATTTACATATTCTAAGCCATCATAATATGGTAAATTGTGTACCTTAGTGGATATACACCATAGTGATTTAGTGAGCCTATTGAATCAGAACGTTGACACTTCATGCAATCTATTATACCAATGCTTGAGATCCTCATCTGAATCCGAGTTTCAGAAGCTGTCCTTTTCCCTAGTAATTCTCCCATTTGCTGTAGGGTTGATCCAATCCTCATTCTGCACAGTAAGCTTATAAATCTACTCAATATCATCCTCCTCATAATAGTCTCGGACTTGTTCAATATATCGTGCACCCTCGGTTGGACCCAATGGAACAATGAATTTCAGTGCCTTCTTCTCAAACATCATGTTGTGCTTCTTCAGGTTGATGACCGCATTCATATAAAACACCCAATCAATTCCAAGCAACACTGTGTAGGGATTACTATCATCCATTATTTTTATTATTTCAAAATCAGCTATAGTGTGTGCTCCTTCAATGTCTACAGTTACCCCATGTAAGTGCCCCATCGGAATAATCTTCTGTTGTTTTTCCATTTGCAGCTGAATTGGGGACCACTGTAGCACTGGCTTTCCCATTCTTTCCCTACTCTGTTTAGCCAAAACATTCACATTAGATCCCAAATCTAGGATCACCTGGTCCATTTCAAATTCTCCGATTTGTGCAGTCAATCTCATCACTCGAATAGTCCTTTTCTTACCTTTGTCTACTTTATGAACTGCGCGCTATTCAGGCAATGGCTTACCCTTGCCAATACAGTTATCTGTCAACTCCCTTAGTCCTTCTACTACTTTCTGATACCTTAGGAGCTTCATGCAGGTCTGTAAGAAGAATGTCAACAATGAAGGATCTATTTCCTCCGCAACAATGACTTCTTCAGGATTCTTCATCTATGCACCCTGAGTTTTTGATGTGGAAGATCCTAAATCTGCAAATCTCTTTTTTGCCTCCATAAAAGTTTCCTTTTCCTTATGCAAATCAAATCCAACATCTTTGTCAGCAACCTTGTGCACCCATATATTTTCTTCTAGTTGTTTTCCTGCAGTTTTACTATTTAGGCAGTGGCTTACCCTTGCCAATACAGTTATCTGTCAACTCCCTCAGTCCTTCTACTACTTTCTGATACCTTAGGAGCTTCATGCAGGTCTGTAAGAAGAATGTCAACAATGAAGGATCTATTTCTTCCGCAACAATGACTTCTTTAGGATTCTCCATCTATGCACCCTGAGTTTTTGATGTGGAAGCTCCTAAATCTGCAAAGCTCTTTTTTGCCTCCATAAAAGTTTCCTTTTCCTTATGCAAATCAAATCCAACATCTTTGTCAGCAACCTTGTGCACCCATATATTTTCTTCTAGTTGTTTTCTTGCGGTTTTATCTTCCCTGGTAGTTATACCGCTTCGCGTAACGATATTAATGCTGAGCCCATATTTGCATGGTTTTGATCTCATCATCTAGATGTTCGGTCTGGGATGTTGGTTCTTCTTTTCTTGCATCTTGGCGATGGGCACGAGATAATATTCTATAACGTGGTCAAATTGTTGGTAATATTGACAAGAGGGGTGTGTCGGGTTTTGACAATCTCGCGCAAAGTGGTCTAGTTCCCCACAATTGTTGTTGAAAATAGCAACAACAAATGCTAAATATAGAAGTGCTAAATTTAGTACTACTATAAATAGCATTTCAGGATACCTTCCTATTTTAGTTAGTCCCTGAACTAAAATAGAGAAGTAAAAATTCGAATTTGATCTTAGCAGCTGTTTGTAAATAATTAATTAATTCACCATGAGTTAATTTAGTAATAAAATCAACACGAAGTCTTGTGGGGACATGCAACAGTTTCTCCATGATTGAGGAATTATCATCAGTTAAGAGATAAGGATGGTTGTAATATTGAGTTGTAATTAGTTGGCTCAGTTAACTGAGTCAAGTCCAGTTAGATTAATTCAAACAGTTTTTTGAATTAATTGTGAGTTCAGTTAGTTAATGCATGCATGCATGTAACTGCTGCACTTCAGATAATTGAATATTCTCTCATAAATAACTCATGCATGTCAGTTCAGACAGAGACCCAGTTGATATTAGATGGAGGGACAATGTACTATCAGTTTTAGGAATATTCCATTGTGAATATCTCTTCCATGCAGAAGGAATTCTTTCCTTGAGGAATGCGCAGTTACTTCTTCAGTTTTTGTGAGTGTGACGAGGCCAATTCACACATGTGGCATCATTGGACCCCAAGAAAAACTGTGCAAGGAAATAGGAGGCTTGGAGGGCTTGAGGAGGACATATACTGTGTCTATTCAGTCTGTGAGTTGTATTGTTTGATTGCAGAGAGAGCAGGATAGCTTGTGTCATGTGGAAAGAGTTATTTTTGCGGACAAACCTAACCTCCCTAGGAGTCTAAGACTCTCTAGTGACAAACAAGACAATTAAGAGCAATCCTTCTCTAAACATACATTATTCTATGAGAAACCAAGTGTTTTTTCGATCCTACCTCAAGTCCAACGCTGTTGTAGTAGTCTAGCCTCGTCGATCCAGATGAGCTCCTCCTTCACTTCGAAACCTGCATACACTAACAATCACACGATTACATAACACCTGAATATCTCATAAAACAAGACATATTCAACATATAGACCAAGGAGTATATGAAACAATTCATTAACAACAAATCATTGAGAAGAATGGACTTATTTGTATTAAGGAAACAAAAAAGGAACCATTACAACCTGAGCCTTGGTGTTGTGCAAGCTCCTCCCAGGATCCAGCAAGAGATTTCCTCTACTTTGACAAGCTCACCCACTTCCAATATGGCAACAAGAAAGGATGGTAATCTCTCCTCACAAGTTAACAATGGAAGTCCTAATTCTAGCAGCATCTACCCTTTGGAATGTTCAGCTTTCAACCTCCCCCTCCTCTGGCCCAATGCCTGTATTTATAGTGTTCTAGAGGAAGTTATTCAGGTCCAACATCAATGGGATACTCCCTCTTTTGGATGGGGTAGCCCCTCTCTTGATGGGATAAGTTCCTCTATCATAGGGATGCATGAACCATCTGGAGGCGCTCAATACACGTCAAACACTCTTCTAGAAAGCTCTAGAAGTGACCACAAGTAACTTTTTTAAGATGAAACTCGCGCCTTTTGACCTTTACAGGGTACGCACCCATCCCTTGACTTACAGAGCGTACAAGTACACAGGTACAATGAGCTTGGGATGCGTACACGCAGGCATGGTAGAGAGAACCTGCGTACCTAGAGATAAACATGTTTTTTAATGACTTTCTCTCTTTTTGAAGTTTGACATGAAGAGAGAGGTATGGGGCTTGACAAAGAGGACAATGTGGCTATTGATGAGGCCACATAAACTGCAGATAGTCAAGGTGACA
>APFE030685945.1:35803-87368 GCA_000404065.3 Pinus taeda
GGTAGAATCCTAAGATAATGGCCACTAAGGTTACCAACAGCAACAAATACACCTGGGGGAACAGTCTACACTCCGACAGCACGCAAGGGCAGAGTTACAAGCTCAATCCCCTTACCGGCTCCTTGACAATGGTCAATCCAAGGTTTACCGATAAGTGATCCCCTGGCTCCTCAACAATAATCTGAGGTTTACCGTTTGTAATACGTGCGGGTCTGGCGTCGTTCCCAACGAGGGAGGATTGATCCCCTCACTGGTTCGGACACGAGCTCGTGCTTCTCCTTTAAGAGGAGCTTTCCCAGAGTATAAATGCAACAACTGGATTTATCCTATCACAAGATAAGCTACTTGTTTGTTTAATAGTCTTGGAGAGTTAATTACTCACCTACTCCAAGACACTAGCCTGATCTATATTGGGTGTTTCAGAGCCCTAGAAATGTAAAAATTACTAGATGAATTTTAATTAAGCGTTGTGTTATTAAGGCTGTTATTACTCAAATGGGTAAATGGATATGAAACCAATGGTGTTATGACCCGACTCAACTGAATGCAATCGAATATGATAATGTAATCTTTTCAATTCGATGAATCCTAACTAAAGTAAGGAGAGAGTTTCCATTCACTTCCAACAATGCAAAAAATTGATCACTAAGAGAAAATATAACAAATTCTCTAATGCACTAATTTCATCAAGAAAAACTAATGCAAATCAATTCCAAAACATTTTTTTTTATTTTTTTTTATTTTTTTGTGTAAATTCAAATCAAAGAAAACTGATCTAAATCTACGATTGATTTTTCAGAATGTAAACTATGCAATTGTAATCTACGCACAATTCACTTGAAAAGAATGCAAATGTAATCTATGCACATTTTTCATTCATATTCCGAAAAGGAGAATTCTAATTATGCAAATGTGATCTATGCAAGAGAATGCTCAAACACAAGATGATTCTAATGTAATCTAAAAACCAATCAAGTGCAAGTCGAGAAAATTGGGTGAGAGTTCCAAAGATCAAAAATAAAAACACTCAAAGGCGATTAACACTCATACACAATTTAGCCCCCCCCGGCGAATGAGGGGGAAATTTTTTTTGCAAAAACAAGAGCAAAAAGATGCAAAATTGTGAAAAGACTGAGATAAACCTCCAAGTAATGACCAAAGGAAATCAAATTTAGAATTTCTCAAAAAAGAGACCCAAAACACCCAATTGATAAAAGCTTAAAGTAGAATGCCAATGAAATTAGCCAAGATGAAAGCTTCTGACAGGTAACCAGTGGATCTGGGCAGCAATAAATAAACTATAAAAAAAATCTAATGGGTAAAAAGGAAAAAATTGAAATTTTCTAAGCTTTGACAGGGGTACGCAAGCAGCCTGTTGGCACAGGTGCGACCACGCTCTGTGTACAAAGTAAAAGTGCGTACTAGTACGCACTGTACTTAACGCAGAGGGTGCGTACTGCTCTCAAAATCAAGAAAAATAAAAACTAACTCAACCCTAAGCTATTCCACCCAAATTCACAGTCAATCAGTCAAAAACGAGAAACAAATCAGAGTTTCTCAAATCAAAGTATCAAACAAAGGAAAAATCATACCTAACAATGGATTCCCCAGTGGAGTCGCCAATTTGTCACACGGAATGAGTTATACTTGCGGACAAACCTAACCTCCCTAGGAGTCTAAGACTCTCTAGTGACAAACAAACCAAACAAGAGCAATCCTTCTCTAAACATACATCATTCTATGAGAACCAAGTGTTTTTCGATCTTACCTTAGGTCCAACGCTTGTTGTAGTAGTCCAGCCTTGCTGATCCAGATGAGCTCCTCCTTCACTTTAAGACCTGCATACACTAACAAAGCAAACGATTACATAACACCTGAATATTCATCATAAAACAAAGCATATTCATCACATAGACCAAGGAGTACATGAAATAATTCATTTAACAACAAATCATTGAGAAGAATGGACTTATTTGTATTAAGTAAACAAAAAAGGAACCATTACAACCTGAGCCTTGGTGTTGTGCAAGCTCCTCCCAGGGTCCAACAAGAGATTTCCTCTACTTTGACAAGCTCACGCACTCCCAATATGGCAACAAGAAAGGATAGTTATCTCTCCTCACAAGTCAACAATGGAAGTCCTAATTCCAGCAGCATTTACCCTTTAGAATGTTCAGCTTTCAACCTCCCCTCCTCTGGCCCAAGCCTGTATTTATAGTATTCTAGAGGAGGTTATTCAGTTCCAACATCAATGGGATACTCCCTCTTTTGGATGGGGTAGCTCCTCTCTTGATGGGATAAGCTCCTCTATCATAGGGATGCATGAACCATCTGGAGGCGCTCCATACACGTCAAAAACTCTTCTAGAAGGCTCTAGAAGTGACCACAAGTAACTTTTTTAAGATGAAACTTGCGCCTTTTGACCTTTACAGGGGTACGCACCCATCCTTTGGCTTACAGAGTGTACAAGTACGCAGGTACAATGAGTTTGGGATGCATACACGCAGGCAAGGTAGGGAGAACCTGCGTACCCAGAGATAAACATGTTTTTTAGTGACTTTCTCTCTTTTTTGAAGTTTGACATGAAGAGCAGAGGTATAAGGCTTGACAAGGAGGATAATATGACTATTGATTGAGCCATATTAACTCCAGATAGTCATGGTGACAAATTTCAGTGTAACAGCTTGTGAGCTGATTCTTTTTGTAACTTGAACATATTTCCACTTGTATGATAATATAGAGATTGGGGTTTTAGGCTGAGGATTTTCCCGAGTTATTTCTTCTGTGTTATGTGTAATTGATTTATCATTCTCAGTTATATGTGTTCTCATTGATCTTGCTCATATTCAATTAAGCTTCCACAAAGTTTGTTGTAGAAGTAGATCTTGTATTTTACTTTAGTATATTGCATAATCTATTGATCTATAGTGGGAATTTCTACATGGCATGGTATTAGAGCAAAGGTGATCAAAGGAGAGAACTGCATACAATAAGGGAGAAGTTCGAAGTTTGAGGTTCCTGAATATAGAAATCGAGTTCTTATCACATCTCAATTTCATCAATGGCGTTCAACAATTTAAGACTCGAGTATGCCCTTGATGGCAGCTTGAATTACATAGCCTAGAAGGATCACATGGAAGCAGTATTAGAGGATAATGGTCTAAAGGACTTCATTTATCAAGAAGTCCCCAAGCCCGTAGCAGCTAATGCTACAAAATTGGTGGAATGGAAGAAATGTGTGGCTAGAGCAAGGAGAATTCTTCTGGAGGGAGTTCGAGACCACATAGTCCCGAGTCTCCATGGGAAGGAGACAAGCTTCAGAAAATCAAGTGTGAAAAGGGTGACACGATCTCTACATATCTGAACAAGCTCACCACCTGCAGGGATGAGCTTGGAAGTGTAGGGATCAAGACTACTGATGATGACATGGTGAGTCTTGCACTTCTCGGTCTTCCTAAGAGCTGGCATAACTACTAAGACTCGGTTAATGGAAGAGAAAAACTGCTAGATTGGGAATGAATTTGGTTGGATATGATGCAGGAGGAGATAAGAAGAAGTACCAGAGATGGATCCTCATCGAATCAAGATGATGAGGAAAATCTAGCCTTAGTGAGTAAGGCGAGGAAGGGGAAAGGGAAGGCATCCCATCCCAAATCCGGTTCTTCCCATGGTGGGAAGAAGTTTGACAAATCGAAAGTGCGATGCTTTCATTGTCATGAAGTGGGCCATTATGCTATGAATTGTCCATAGAAGAAATCCAAGAAAGGATCCTCGAAGGGATTTGATGGTGAGGCATTGGCCTCACTGTTTGAGTTGGATTTCTCTCTTATCACATGCAAGGTTTCATCCATGGTGGGATGTGTGTGGTACTTGGATAATGGAGCTTCATTTCACATGTCAGGTGACAAGAATTTTTTCATTACCTTGGAGGAGAAGGATTTGCATATGCAGATCGAGATGGGCGATGACAGAAAGTACCATGTTTCAGGTGAAGGTATGATTGTGTTTCAGAGGGAGCATGGAGCTCCCCTCACCCTGATTGATGTAAAGTGTGTACTAGGTCTGAAGAAGAATCTTGTGTCTATCGCTATGCTAGAAGATAAAGGCTATGATGTGGTCTTTAGTAAAGGAAAGGTATTCCTGAGGCATATCGGTATTGGACAGACAAATTGAATTGGGATTCGAGTAAAGAATCTCTACAAGCTGGAGGTAGATGACTGTGCTGCATTGAGTTCTAAATCTAAGATGTTGCAGAGACAAGATGTTGATGAGCTATGTCATAGAAGACTAGGCCACTTGCACCATGGAGTCCTAAAGATCATGCAGTAGATTTCTACTAGGCTACCCAAGGGAAAATTGGAGCAGATGAAGACATGAAAAGGTTGTACCTTGGGTAAGTATGCGAAATCTTCCTTTCCGGATTGAGACAGTAGAGCTGAAGCAATTCTTGAGCGAGTTCACTCAGATGTTTGTGGACCATTCTCTACAGCCTCCACCGCTAAATAAAGGTACTATGTTATTTTTATTGATGATTTTTCTCATAGATGTTGGATCTACTTTATGCAAAAGAAGGATCAGACCTTATTGAGGTTTTGTGAGTTTAAAGCCTTGGCAAAGAAAGAATCTGGAAAGAAAATAAAAGCCTTGCATAGTGACAATGGTGGAGAGTATGTCTCCCAATAGTTTAAGGACTTCTACACTGCAGAAGGAATTAAACGGGAGTTGACGGCACCCCATAACCCACAACAGAATGGGGTGGTTGAAAGGAAGAACAAATTGATTGTGGGAGCAGCTTGAGCGATGTTGCATGACCAAAGCCTGCCATTGCATTTGTGGGCTGAGGCATGCAATATAACAGTATACTTGCAGAACAGAAGCCCACACCGTATACTGGGAATGAAGACACCTATGGAGGCTTTTTACGGGAAGCGACCAGATGTGAGTCACTTCCAAATCTTTGGATCATCAGTTTACTATCATGTGACCAAAGATGCTCAGAAAAAGCTAGATCCCACAGCTGATTTGGGAATACTCGTGGGGTACACGGATACACCCCACAACTATAGGGTGTACCTATCTACCAGTCAGGGGGCTGTGGTACGCAGGGATCTGAAGTTCGACGAGCATAAAGCCATGCGATTATCACTTGAGAGGGAGCTCAAGTTGCATGCAGAGGAGGAAATTTTAGTCCCTAAGGAGAAGGAGCCTTAGATTGATGCAAAGCAGCCGCATGCAGAGGATCCAGGAGTGGAGACATCCACTCATGCTGAGACTTCTAGAGATGGTCAAAAACGCTCAAGGGAAGCTGACAGGTTGATGCTGGATGCGCGGGAGAATGTGGGACAACCATCTTCTCAGTGGAGACAGAGGAGGTTGCCTGAGCGGTACACTGGGTACATGGCCTTAGTTGGGGAGTGTGTAGATACTGGACCTTCTTCATTAGAGGAGGCAATGCAGCAACCAGTCTGGGTTGATGCAATGGTAGAGGAGTACGACTTTATCATTCGGAACAGTGTGTGGGATGTTGTCCCAAGACCTCAGGGCAAGTCAGTGGTGAGTTCCAGATGGATTTACAAGGTAAAGCAGGCAGCTGATGGAAGTGTTGAGAAACATAAGGCAAGGTTTGTTGCTCGGGGTTTCTCACAGGTCGAGGGGATCGACTATGATGAGACTTTTGCTCCCATAGCAAGGTACTCATCGTTTAGATCAATGTTGGCACTATCAGCTCAGATGGGGTGGAAGATCCATCAGATGAATGTGAAGACAAAATTCCTTAATGGGAAGATTGAGGAGGAGGTGTACATTGAGCAGCTAGAGGGTTTCGAGACCTTCGATCGTGAGTCACATGTGTGCCGACTCAAGAGGGATTTGTATGGGCTGAAGCAAGCACCTTGTGCTTGGTACACTAGGATCGACAACTATTTCACCGGGTTGGGCTTCACCAAGAGTGAAGCAGATGCGAACCTTTACCACATCATGGTAGAAGGTAAGCCATTGATCATTGTTCTTTATGTCGATGATCTGATTTTGATAGGTGATGATCAACTGATCCAGTCTTGCAAGGAGGACCTTGCAAAAGAGTTCGAAATGAAAGAGATGGGTCTTATGCACTACTTTCTAGGCATGGAGGTGTGGCAGAAATATGGTGAAGTATTTGTGTCTCAAGGCAAGTATACCAATGAGATACTCAGGCACTTTCACATGGAGAAGTGCAAGCCCATGTAGACTCCACTAGCTGGGAACTGGAGGAAGGAGGATGCTACTTCAGGTGAGGTAGTAGCTACTACTGTTTATCATCAACTGGTGGGTTCACTTATTTATCTGGTGAACACATGACCCGACTTATGCTTTGTGGTGAACCAACTGAGTCAAGCTATGGTTTAGCCTACCAAGCTATTTTGGAAGGCAACGAAGCATGTGTTGAGATACCTTAGAGGCACATCTCAGTTTGGATTGTGGTACAAATGGACAGAGGGAGTGAAGCTTCAGGGCTTCATAGATGCGGATTGGGCAGGGAGTCCATCAGACTAGAAGAGCACTTCTGGAGGAATCTTCAACCTTGGTTCAATTGCAGTTTCCTAGTACAACAGGAAACAGAGATCAGTTGCACTTAGCTCAGTAGAGGCTGAATACATGGCTGCTATTCAAGCTACATGTGAGGCCATTTGGATGTGAAAGATTCTAGTGGGATTGTTTAGTCAGAGGATGGATCCAACCGTGATCTACTGCGATAGTCAGAGTTGTTTCAATCTCTCTGAGAAACCAGTTTTTCATGACAGGTCCAAGCACATTGATATCCGGTATCACCATCTTCGAGACTGTGTGGTCAAGAGGATCATGTTGTTGCTGTATGTTTCAACTAAGGAGAAGGATGCAAATATTTTGACGAAGGCATTGTCAAAATGCAAGTTTGAGTTCCACATAGACAAGATTCAGGTTACTGAAATCCCTTTCTTGTTGAGAGGGAGTGTTGAAAATAACAACAAGAAATGCTAAATATAGAAGTGATAAATTTAGTACTGCTATAAATAGCATTTCGAGATACCTTCCTATTTTAGTTAGTCCCTGAACTAAAATAGAGAAGTAAAAATTCGAATTTGATCTTAGCAGCTGTTTGTAAAATAATTAATTAATTCACCATGAGTTAATTAGTTATAGAAAATCAAACATGAAGTCTATGTGGGGACATGCAACAGTTTCTCCATTGGTTGAGGAATTTATCCATCAGTTAAAGAGATAAGGATGAGTTGTAATTGGTTGGCTCAGTTAACCGAGTCAAGTCCAGTTAGATTAATTCAAATAGTTTGTTGAATTAATTGTGAGTTAAATTAGTTAATGCATGCATGCATGTAACTGTTGCACTTCAAATAACTGAATATTCTCTCATAAATAACTCATGCATGTCAGTTCAGACAGAGACCCAGTTGAGATCAGATGGAGGGATAGTGTACTATTAGTTGCAGGAATATTCCATTGTGAATATCTCTTGCATGCAGAAGGAATTATTTCCTTGAGGATTACACAATTACTTCTTCAGTTTTTGTGAGTGTGATGAGGCCAATTCACACATGTGGCATCACTAGACCCCAAGAAAAACTACGTAAGGAAATAGGAGGCTTGGAGGGCTTGAGGAGGACATATACTGTGCCTATTCAGTCTATGAGCTATATTGTTTGATTGCAGAGAAAGTAGGATAACTTGTGAGCTGATTCTTTTTGTAACTTGAGCATATTTCCACTTGTATGATAATACAGAGATTGGGGTTTTAGGCTGAGGCTTTCCCTAGGTTATTTCTTTTGTGCTATGTGTGATTGATTTCTCATTCTCAGTTATATGTGTTCTCATTGATCTTGCTCATATTCGATTAAGCTTCCACAAAGTTTGTTGTAGAAGTAGATCTTGTATTTTGCTTTAGTACATTGCATAATCTGTTGATCTACAATGGGAATTTCTAAAATTGTAACAAATAATTTGTCTGCGACCTCTTCCAACTCCTCCTCCTTGTCCTCTTCCTCATCCTTGGAATCCATCACATGCTGCAGTTGTGCCTTGATCCTGTTGAGGGCGTGTCTGAGTCTGTACTCTATATCTCAGAGTTATGTCCATCATTAACTCACAACTTCGTCGATTGTGCTCATCATGGCCTACAAACTACAAAAATTGCAAAATAGTTGTTGGGGAGTCTGTACATACTTCTGCAACAAATGAAAATTTTCTGTTGAATGTTTTTTTGTTATCTGGTATATAGTGCACCATGGCACCACACCAGTTCTCGACCCAGTGGTATTTTCCGGCATCAGTGGGATATAACCTCCCCCAATTAGATAGTTCTGATACACTAGGCAATGATCCTTTTCATGACCATGGCCTTTGCACTTTAAGCACCATACTTCCACGTAGATCTCATTTTGGATATATTTCCCCTTTTTGAGATCCTGCAACTCCATATGTAGGCTAGCCAACTGCGAATGAATATGCTGCACTCCCAGATTCGTATCTTGAATAGGCGAAACCTTAAATTTAATAGCTATTTCTAGTGCTTCAGCCTGCGATCCAACCTTCTACTATGACAATGGTAATCTCAAATGAGGTAACAACGAAGCAATATACCAATCCTTATGTTTCTCATATGAGATCTGTAGTTTAGCTTATTGTAGCAAACCTTTCAACCTTTGATCAAAATCCCATGCAGATTCATTCACCTTCTGCTTAATTTCTTTTACCTCAGTTGCAAACTGGGCTTGAGACTTAGGCTTCCTAAATTCATTCTTCAACACATATTTTGTGTATTTCAATGACGTAGCTGGATAAGTTGTACTATACTAAATATACCAACTCAACACCCTATCTTGCAACACTATGACCGGCTGCGCTTTCTTCAGATCGTCATCCATTATCTGTTGCAACTTCCACACATCTGTTACAAACCAGAATTGATCAGGGTCTTCTGTCCCTAGACCCTTGAATATAAGCATCTTCATAGCATTCACCATAATAAATAGCAAAGGTGGAGGTGGAGGTGGAGGTGGAGGTGGGGGTGTAGGTTTGTGAGGTGGAGGTGATGGAGGAGGTGGAGTGGATGGATGTGGTATTCCCACAATACCTTGATATATCGTCTGCGACGTGCCTTGGGATGTCTTCAGACTATTACTTTCTTTGTCGCTATCAGATGCTCCCAACAAAGGACTGTACTCAAAACTTGAATCTAGATCTCTTCTGAATGGTCTCCCACTTCATGTAGCTCCCGTTGAGTCTCGTCTAAACATCAATTGAGTGGCATAAACTGTTTCTCACACAATAAAATTTAATCTAACTTTTCAGAGACTTTAGATACTTACCTCTTGGTCTTTTGAAAAACCAACGTTCAGCTTCGCTATAATTGGGAGATCTATCAATCGTGAATTCAGTAATAAATCCACCCAAAATACTATCGATCCAATAATTGTCAGCCTTCACAACCTTGTTCTCTGATCCTTCTAGGAACCTCACTAATTATGGAGTCCACACAATATGGTTATCTAGCTTCCAAGTAGGTTGACCATCCACCATTTTGGCCAGCCATTCTTATAATTCACACGGAAAAGCGCAGAAGAAAACTTCATGTTCCTTTGTATACGAATATCTCTGCAATCACTCTTTTTTCGACAGGTGTGGATTCCTGTTTTATTGAGTTTCAAACTCATGTAGCTTCCAATCTATCCAATTTTCAATCTCATTTTTAGTCGGTATCCACTTATGCCACATCACACATTCCTCAGATAGATCCCGACCCCAACAATAGAACCATTTGTTGGCTTGAGGGGGCTTGGACCTAGGTTCAAAGTTAGTTGCACTAACCAAAAAAACCCTTTGCTACCAGCCCTTTTGGCAACAACCCATGTAGCGCAGACTATAGTCTCACCCGAGGTAGTATTAAGGGATGTTAGAACCATGTTTCTGCATGTAAAGGACTATGTTATGTGTTTCTATCAAACTTAGGGCTTATCTCGACCTTCGCGAACCCTAACCCTTAAAACTCAGAAATTGCAGCAATCTAATTGTTAGCAAGTTTATGCTCTTCGCTAATTATGATAAACATTCATAACATCATGTAAATACATAGATGTAAGTCGTCACGAATCTATTAAGTACTTTTATTGATTAATTGCATTCAACTGATCAAAATACGGTAAATTCAAATCAAGCAGTAATACACAGATACACATAAATTCTCCAAACAAGCCTTTATTATGCTTAGATCTTCAATTACAGTCCTTTCCAACCCCACACACACAAATCCTGGGCACTGCGCACTCAGTTGCAGACTTACCAGGGTCTCCGTGCACACAGCTGCAGGAGCCTTCCCCTTCACCCAAGTACATAATAGACAAAACAAACCCAAAACTTGCCCTTCTATGTTCTTCCTTTCAATATCCTATGACACTTATATGAATCCTTTTTATATGATTCTTCATTACAATACCATGCTCCGCGAACCATGGGCGAATCACAAAACAACTTGAATATTCACAAAATAATGGGCTTTGACCTTCTAAAATCCCCTTTGACTCCTATCAACCTACGCTACTCGTGCTCATGTTGGGTTGTGTTATATTCTTTCCACGACTAACTGTCTTAGTTAATCGGGGGGTTAGAGGGGGGGGGGACGGAGCCCCCCCTTCGTTGCATCGATTGCGTAGTGGGGGGTCACAGGGGATTTGAGGAGGGCGGTTAGCCCCCCTCTACGGGGTCTAGGGTAGCGGCCTAGGGATTTTTTTTTCTTGGACCCTATATTAGGTGGGTAGACCTACCTATGGTTTTGTGCATGGTTTTCGCACATCGTTTTGGGTGCGATAGTTTTCGGTCCATGGTATTGGATGCTTCAACATGTATATATATGTATTGTAACATTGAAAGGAACATAAAAAAAAATCAAGTTGGCATTCCAGTTTTTGGATGCAGGGGAAAATCTCTGTGTATATGTGCTTTATGTGTTATGCTCTTGCTATTGTTTATTTTCTGTTTTTTAGAATTCGTATGCAGGTAATTTCTGTATGAGGTTAAAACCTACATTTGGTATCAGAGCTAGGTTTGGCTTCAAGGGGATGCCTTTGTTGTTGAGGGGTTTCGCTCGGGCCTGTGGTAGACCTTGTTCAGTGGGAGATTTGCGGGATTGATTCTGGTGGTGAAAGAAGATGGCGAGTAGTGGAAAGATAGAAATCGAGAAATTTAATGGTCAGATTTTTGAGTTATGGAAAATCAAGATGGAGGATCTGTTGGTGGATAAAGATCAGTGGATCGTGGTAGATCCAGGAACTAAACCAATAGGAGTGTCTGATGAAGAATGGAAGAAGTTGGATTGGAAGGCAAAGAGCACAATACAATTGTGTGCCTTAGATTCAGTATTGTTGAATGTATCAGGGGAAGCTACGGCTAAAGGATTTGTGGGACAAGTTAGGGACTTTGTACCCATCTAAGTCTCTGGTGAATAAACTGTTCCTACAGAAAAATTTGTATAACTTGAGGATGAAAGATGGAGACTCGGAGACAGAGCATTTGAATGCATTTAATACTGTGGTAAGTCAGTTATTATCTATTGACATTAAAATTTCAGATGAAGATAAGTGCATAAGTTTGTTGTGTTCTCTACTAGATTCATGGGATAATATGGTTATTGCAATAGGTAGCAATGCAACTACCTTGCAGTTTGATGAAATAGTCTCATCCTTGCTAACGGAGAAGATGAGACGGAAAAATATGGAGAGGTAGAATGGTGATGCCTTGTCTGTACAAGGAAGGTCCCAGAACAAAAACAAAAATAAGTCATCGAGTGGGAGATCTAAATCTAGAGGGACATCTAAATCTCCAGGAAAACCTGTAAAGGTGTGCTGGAAATGCGTAAAGGAAGGGCACTACAAAAGGGATTGTAAATCTAAAGCTCCTAACAAAGGAAAAGGATCTGATGATGCTCCTTCTACAGAGGTGAAAACCACCTCAGATGAAGGTGGGGATGTGTACTTAGATTCTTCAAGTACACACGTAGATTATGAGGCATGGTTGATTGACTCAGGTGCATCCTTTCACTTCACTACCCATAGAGAGTGGTTCCGTAAGAATGCGAAATATGATGGTGGTGATGTCTTCTTGAAGGATGACGAGAAGGCTAAAATCATTGGTCGCGGAAAAGTCAAGTTGAAGTTGCAAGGTGGAAGGATTAGAACACTTCCAAGTGTTCTGCATATTCTTGCATTAGCTAGAAATCTGATTTCTGTAAGCAAGTTAGATGATGCAGGTGTAAAAACAGTGTTCGAGAAGGATACCTGCAAGATGGTTCGAGGAGCATTGGTATTGATGTGGGGAGTTCAGATTGGAACTCTGTACAAGCTGCAAGGTAGCACTGTTGTTGACGGGTGCAATAGTTCTATGGTTCCTGAAAATGGAGCAGAAAATCTAGTGGTCTCTGGAGAGAAGACCATGTTGTGGCATCAAAGGCTTGGACATATTGAAGAGAAGGGCCTTTCAATACTTCATGGTAAAGGTATGGTAGAAGGTATGAGTAATAGCTCTCTAGATTTTGATTTCTGTGAAAATTGTGTATATGGGAAGCAGAATGGGGTGAGTTTCCCCTCTGGTGGTAAGAGGACGAAACAAATATTAGAGCTTGTGCACAGTGATGTGTTTGGACCTGTGAAAGTTCCATCACTGGGTAAGTCTGTGTACTATGTATCATTTATAGATGACTTCTCAAGGAATACATGGATATATTTCCTTAAGGAAATCTGAAGTCTTTGACAAGTTTAAAGAATTTAAGGCTCTGGTGGAAAACCAGACAGAGAAGAAGATAAAGGTGCTAAGGACAAATAACAGTGGAGAGTTTCACAGTAAGGAATTTGAATAATTTTGTAAGAAGTATGGTATAGCATGGCAGAAGACTACTCCATATACACCTCAGCAAAATGGAGTTGCAGAAAGAATGAACAAGACATTGATGGAAAGGGCAAGAAGCATGCTCAGTGGTGCTGAGTTAGGACAGGAATTCTGGGTAGAGGCGGTGGATACTGCATGTTACCTGGTCAACAGGTCACCTTCATCAGCATTGGAGGATAAGACTCCATAAGAGGTATGGACTGGTAAGAAACCCTCCCTTTCACATCTGAGAGTATTTGGATGTGATGCATATGTACATGTTCCAAAGTAGAAATGAACCAAGTTGGATAGTAAATCTGAAAAGTGCATCTTTATTGGGTATAAGGATGGTTTAAAGGGTTATAACCTTTGGAACCCAATTGCACGAAAGGTTGTGTACAGCCAAGATGTAGTGTTCAGAGAGGTGAAAGATGTTATTAAACATGAAGTCCAACGAAAGGAACCTGATATGATAGAGTTTGTGCTAAAGGAGGAAGAATCAGACTCTACAGCAGAGGAGGAATTAGAAGATGAAGAGCCACAAACTCCGACTATGAGAAGATCAGTTAGAGAAAGAAAGCAACCTGAAAGGTATAGTCCATCTACTTTCTATTCAAATTTTTCTTTATCTTCTACTGATGATGATCCTAGAACTGTGAAGGAAGCAGTAGATTCAGAGGATCGAAAACTCTGGAAAGAAGCCATGGTTGATGAAATGGCATCTTTGCACAAAAATGAGGCTTGGGATCTAGTGGAGTTGCCGGCTGGAAGTAAACCCATTGGCAGCAAATGGGTGTTCAAGAAGAAGACAAATGCAGAAGGAAAGGTGGAGAAATACAAAGCTCGGTTGGTAGCAAAAGGTTATTCCCAGGTCCCGGGAATTGATTTTGGTGATATTTTTTCTCCTGTTGCCAAGGTAACGTCTATTAGACTACTTTTATCTGTCGTTGCTGCTTTTGATTTTGAGGTAGAACAGATGGATGTGAAGACACCATTTCTTCACGGGGATTTGGAAGAGGAAATCTACATGAAGCAACCTGAAGGCTTTGCGGTGAAGGGTAAGAAAGAACTGGTATGCAAGTTAAAGAAGTCTCTGTATGGGTTAAAACAGTCACCAAGGATGTGGTATCAGAAATTTGATACATTTATACTGGGACTTGGCTTCACCAGAAGCAAAGCAGATCACTATGTGTATTTTAAATTAATTGGTGACCGTGTTATTTATCTCGTCTTGTATGTCGATGGTATGTTGCTGGTTGGAAATGACAAAGCAATTATCCAAGATTTGAAGACCCTATTGTCCTCCAAATTTGATATGAAAGATCTCGGTGCTGCAAACTATATTTTGGTCATGGAAATTAAAAGAGATCGGGCAAAGAGGAAGCTCTGGTTAAACCAGAGGAAATATGTCGAAACAATATTGCAGAGGTTTAATATGTAGGATAGTAAACCGGTGAAGGTCCCTATTCATGTAGGTGTGAGGTTATCTACTGAACATTGTCCCAAGACACAAGAAGAGGAAGAGGAAATGTCCCGTGTTCCATATTCAAGTGCAGTCGGTAGCTTGATGTATGCAATGGTCTGTACTAGACTAGACATTGCACATGCAGTGGGAGTATTCAACAGGTTTATGTCAAAACCAGGGAAGGAGCACTGGACAGCAGTGAAGCAGGTTTTCAGGTATTTGCGTGGCACTAGTGATTATGGTTTGTGCTAGCAAGGAAGACCAGGATTGGACAGAGTGTTGGATATCCGTGGCTTTGTTGATGTAGACTGGGCTGTAGATCTAGATCAGAGAAGATCTACAAGTGGGTATGTGTTTAACCTATTTGGAGGTGCCGTCAGTTGGATGAGTAAGAAACAATCTGTAGTGGCACTATCAACTATAGAGGCAGAATACATGGCAGCCACTCATGCAAGCAAGGAAGCAGTTTGGTTGCAGAAATTGTGTTCAAGTATGGGGTTAGTACAAGGAGCTATATGTCTTCTGCCACAAATCCTTACTCCATCTGCAGTAACAGAACAAATGCTTGCTAGTTTCTATCTCCCTCTACATAGGCAATAAAGAGCTCATGGAATCCCAATCTACACAATCTATCTCCTGTCATTATGGTGTTGTTCTACCAACAAGTCTTTCTCATGCGGTGGCAATGGAGTGGCACTACAACCAGCTTAGGGAAAACTCAGATTTAATTGCTCGCACGAGGCCCATGGAATTTTCCTCCCTTGATATGGTTGAGCGTCCATAAACACACCGCTAAAGAAATGTTTATAACTTATCTGACACAACAAAAGCTTCTCCGATGAGACAAACAACTCCTACGATGGGATCGATCGGTGGATGTGTATGATACAAGATCACCAAATCCGAAAACCACTGTTACCTATCAACGTTGTCTTTCTCTTTAGCCATGTTTCGATCATGCATTATGATGCATTATGTTCAACCACATCTCTTGTTACATCCAACCTTTGCTTTTAACAATTCAAACTTTTTCTCTGCAACTTTAATTTCGTTATTCTCCTGAACACGTTTTTACCTTAGCGATGCTCAAATCTGTATATCTTTTTGGGCTCATCAAATTTCATAGTTTCTTTTCTTTGAAGTGCATACACTAAAAAAGGGTATTTTAAGTGGCACAAGCATTGTTTATTTCCATACGTATGGGTGGTAGCAGTTCTTTTGGCTAATTGTAAGAAATTTTTTCTTCCATAACTTGCTTCCTTTCTTTGACCTTATCTGATGATACATCTGTAAATTTCTTTCGATCTTATCTATGATGCATTGGTACTATTATTATAATATGTTAAGGGCTATGTTGGTATCAAGCCATACCATCGGTGAATGACAAAATAATTTTCAAAACTATCATGATCTTTGAAGTGTATACATATACTCTGTTTTTGTCTTTGTGACATTCTTTACTGATATTTGCAATGGGCAATCTTGCAAGGGAGCCATCAATAGCTGGAGCTCATGCTCCTAATTCTGATGGTCAAAAGAAGGTTCATGGTGCTCCCCACTTGACAGAATACTTCCAGGACATACCTAGTTTTACAAATCCTCTTAGGAAGATCTAGTATTTTCGTCCCATTGAAGGTTTTTTGTGACAGAGGATGATATGGTTATGAAGAACATTGATGTGGATATACATATAATGGAGACTCAGGTGCTATATCATAGATTAGGGCCCTAGTTTGAGGTATGTTTTAGTCCTGATGAAGTCCGTGCTGCCATTATTACAAGTGGGAGGATTTGTCCCGACATTAACATGGTTATAGGAGAGCTAGTAGATGGCCTCTTGTACTAGTATGGAGTAAGGCATATCAAAGGGATTAAGTCTGGCTATCATGGGTTTTACTCATCAGAGCCCGTGGCTTTGTATCCCAAGTTGGTGAGTGATTGGCACAAAACAAGGGGGACAACGCTGGAGACCTCCAAGGGGGGATTTGATTTGCAGAAGATAGTGGATGGCGTTGAGGGCCGTGGGTTTAACCAGGTGTATATCATTGGTGTAGATGGGACCATGAATGGTGCAGTGAAGATATTTGAAGAATTCAAGAGGAGGAGGCTCAATGTTTCCATTTTTGGGATCCCAAGTTATGTGGAAAATGATGTGGGGATCATTGATATATGCTTTGGTTTTCATACAACAACAAAGGCAACTCAGAGTGCTATTGATGCAGCCCATGTTGAGGCCGAGAGTGCCACTCATGGAATAGGGTTGGCTAAGTTGATGGGTAAGAAAGCTGGACACATTGCACTGCATTCAAATTTGGGTAGTAGGGATGTGGACTGCTACCTTATACCTGAGAACCCATTTTATTTGGAAGGAGAAGGGGGGTTATTTGAGTTTTTAGAGAATAGGTTGGCAGAGAATGGAAGGCAACTCCATTAAAGGGAAGGGCTTCTTTAGAAAGTTGATATGCTATTAATTCTTTGAACACACAAGATGAAAAGGTAACAACTCAATCTAATCTGAATTTAATATTTAGCTTGCTTAACGTATTCACAAGTAACAATAGCTAAAATTTTCTTACTTGAACTTGCTTCCTTGGGAATTTCTTCATAGGCAACTACAAGAAAAGGTAACGACTTCCTAGAAGAGTTGATCTCTTATTTTATTCAATTTTTTGCACTCCCTGGAAGATAAAGGCTACTTTGAAAAGATGATCTATTATTTTATGTAATTATTTGATCTACTATTTTATTTAATTCTTTGAATACACGCGATGAAAAGGTAACAATTCAGTCTAACCTAAATTTAATATTTTGCTCCCTTGAACTTTTTCACAACACAACATAAGTTGAAGATTCCTTCCTTGAACTTCCTTCTTTATGAATTTCTCCATAAGAAACTCGATGAAAGATAACGACTTCTTTGAAAAATATGATATGCTATTTTGTTCAATTATTTGACTCTGTGAGTAAAGGCTTCTTTGAAAATTTGATTTACTATTTTATTTTAACACATGATGAAAATGTAACAATTCAATTTGATATGAATTTAAATGTTCGCTTCATTGTGTATTTCTTTGTAAAGGCTTTTCTTAAATTTGTTACCTAAATCTCGGTACAAAGTCTACTACCAGAGACAGAGCAACATCTCTTGTATAAAAGAGAACTCCTTGCTTGCTTTCTCTTCATAGTGCAACTAAGCACAGAACTCTGCACTCCAAATAAACAATATCCCAAATTCTTTAATTTCAAATCATGTACCATCATTCTATTTTCAGTTTGGTCTTATTGATATGATTTGGTATTGAGTTCTTATCATACTTTCTATTCATAGTGAAACTAAGCATAGGATTTTGCACTTGATATGATTTGGTACTGAGTTCTTATCATACTTTTTGTTCATAATGTAATTAAGCACATGATTTTGCACTCCCAATAAACATTAGTTCAAAGTTTTCAGATTCTAGTTGTGTTCTGTCATTTTATTTTCACATGGCCAATCTTTTGCTACTTCAATTACCACTTGTTATTGAAGGCCAAGCGAGCACTATATCATCATCCGGATATGTCACCTTATCAGTAAGACTGGTAGAAAAAGCGAAAAATAACTTCCAAAACAAGCATAGTCTATACAATAGTTAAGCTATCCATCTGATAAGTGTCTTCAAGAATTACTCTGACACTCTGCGACTATCCCTATTTCCTCCTCTCAAGACTCTAGACTTACTCTCCATGCCTTGTTCAGTGCATTATGATCATTTTCTCCATCTCTGTCAAGTGTTTCTCTTTAACTTTAATCATCTCAATTTGTAGGCCATTCTCCATTATAAAAAATACCTATGGGGTTTGTCTCATATGAAAGAATTTTTTTAGCATAATGGTTTGTGCTTTGATGACAAGAAATCTTGCATGGTGGAATTTATGAAGTTATAAAAGATCATTGTAGCAACTTTTTTTTACAAATTTGAAAAAATATACAAAAAAAATGAAGAAGTTGAATGTTTTACTTTACACAAAACAGACTTTTGCTAGCTATATATTGTTCTAAGTCAATGCTATGATTGGCTTTTGTGCAGGTCAATGATTTGATTCACATGACATGAGGAATGTTACATAGACTACATGGATTTAAAGCCTGACTATCTGTTGGTCTTAGATTGTATTTGGGTACTCCTGCCTTGTATAGATGCATTTTCTTGAAGCTTTCTCACGGATGTGTTTTCTTGTGAATCATGAAGTCTAAAGAGAATAAGTCTTTGATTGCAGAGGATTTCAATATCGTTCTTGAATGGAAAGTGGAGTTCAATATAACATTCTACCCTTGATTTCCTTGTAAGCACTATCTTATTTGGTCACTAATTCTAGAAGTGGATTTCCCCTTAACAATGTTATTCTCCCGAGCATCGTTAATGTGTGATAGGTTATCAACAAGGCTGCAGTACTTTCTATGGTTTCATATTTTCCTTTTATGCCTTTCATATTGCAAAAAAGTCTTCTCTAGGTGCCACTTGATTTGTAATTAAAACATAGTTTTCCATTGAACTCTTAGCCTACCAAGTCTAAAGCATCTGTTTTCATAGAAAATTATGTTCTATTTGAAGGCCTATTGAATTTATAATAATAGAAAGTGTCTTTTTTCAATAATTGCTTACTTTTTTGTCAGTAATTACTTATTTTTTGGGAGTTGTAGGTGTAATAGATTCTATTTTTCCCACCTGTCAAACTTGAAAGATAAGCAATATGCAGCCTCTCGTACTTATAGACCAACCCAATAGAAGTGGCAACATGAGTACAGAGGAAAAAGAGGAGTACATAGGAAAAAGAGGATGAGGACAATGAGGAACTGTTTGTAGAACAATTACCTGTGCCGATAATTCAGATAATATTCTTTTCTCCTCAACTTTATTTAATAGAGTCTCAACTTTATCTAATAGAGTCTAAGATGGACTTTGATGAGCCATCATTGGAGAGTTCATTTGGCGTAAAGGGCACAATAATCTCATTGGAAAAATGGGGAAATATGGTTTTCAAATGAAATTCTATCTATTAAGTGGGGTTTTCAAATAATTCTGCCTTACATGGAATTAGGTTTCAATCCGGCGTCGTATAACCTGGTAACTATCGTTTTCATCGAAGGTTGGGTGATTCCTCCTCTTTGATACAACAAGTCCTAGTACGGACTTGTGCTCCCCATATTGTTGAGTATATATTGGGAGACCACAATAGGTTGATATCCTTTATCCATAGGAAGCCATGTTTGCTTCCTTGTCGATCGCAATGCACTGAACACAACATTCAGGAATATTGACTCCCATACATAAGTCCTTGGAATTTCTCTTTAATTTACCACCAAGGTGTATATTGCAGTTTTGTGATTGATTTGATAATCCCTCTGTCTATATTTCCACAGTAGTCACTTTTGTTCCTTTTCGACTCCTTAAAAGAAAAGGTCCATCTGAGCACTTGTCACTTCAGGCTCATTAAAAATCAAAGGCGACTAGAGTCATCTTTAGCTTTTTCTCGACTCTTAAAAATTGAAAAATAAAAGTTGTGTCAAAGCGTCATTAAAATTTATTTAAATCAGAATAACATCCATGTTCCTTCGTTGATCTTAGGTTGAGATAATGGAGTCCACCAATGAAGGAATTCCTCTTGGGGGGAATCCTAGTTCTTTCTCTTCTTGGGAAGATATTGGTGCTCCATATATGGCTACATTGTCCCTTCCAGGAATCACAATTGGCTGCCAGTATGGCTATTCTTGACCTCTCTCATTCAAAATACCGTAATTCCTCAGCAATTGAATCAACAAATAGATGATACTGAAGTTGTCCCTTCGCCTTCTATTTTGTTTGTTTCTCCCTCCCCTTCTTCCTCTTCGCTTGGTGAAACTAGTGATACTAAAAACCAAGTGGCTGAGAAGAAGAAGAAAGGGAAGGAGAAGAAGAAGAAGAAGCCAGCTAAGCAAGGGGGCAACAATGAATCATCTGGGGAAAATTTGCACATTAAATCTCCTAGATATCCTTGTCTAATTTGCAAAGGAAACCATTTTCATCAATATTTTCCTTGCATTCTGTGATCTTGAGAGAATGGTCTCCCCATTTGCACCATCTGATGTCATCAACCTCTGGCAATCAAGTTGATAACACACCATCAACTAGTGAAAATGAAGTTCCTGGACAGAAAGGGAAGGTTAAAAGTCCATGTCAATTATGCGAAGAAGACCATCACCTTTGCCAATGTCCTTTTCTAGATGAGGCCAAGATAATCTTGCATAATCGTCCTGCTTCACTGCAGTGACTCCCATTTGGATACAAGAAACTCTTACCAAGTCCATCGCTAGTTGATAACCTAACTAACACAACTCATTCGTCGGTCGCAATGCCTATCGTTGAGAGTGAACCTTCCGAGTCCATACCGGACCAAAGTCAACAGGTCGAGATGGGAGTAGACCTAGTCTTACTTTTAGAAGGTCCGCCTTCAGATGATACTATTTCCAAAGAATGAAAACGATGCCGTTCAAATTATTTTTGTTAATACAGAGTCTGATGAACTTGGGGGAAATCCACCCGTTCCTTTACAATAGGAGGAAAGTCCCCCAATTCAAGGGGTTTATTTAGCCATTTATCTGGTACCCCCTCCGAGTAGTCTAGTCGTTTCCTTTGATTGGAATCAACTAGCAAGACCCAACCTTCCATCTAATGTACCATTCCGAATCATAGTACAAGTTTACAAAATGATCGTGTCTGGCACTATCATAGATGAAGGGGATTTAGTGAGTATCCTTTCCTCAACTACTTGGAAAGCACTTGGTTCACCATTGCTTTTGCCTGAGACACAAAATTTGTCAGGCTTTAAGAAAGGAACCAGTTGACCATTAGGAATCCTTTCGAAGTTGCCAATAACTTTCAAAAGGAAAACTGTTCACCTGAACGTGATGGTAGTCCAAGGGCCATTAGATTACAATATACTCCTTGGGTGTGACTATGTTTATAGCATGGAAGCTATCATTTCCACACTCTTCCGAGTGATTTGTTTCCCGCATGAAGGCCAAATGGTATAACTTATTGACCAGCTTTCATTTCCCGGTTCAAACATAGCTACAAATCAAACATCATCCCTAAATGGTCTCTTTTCATCAAGAATGTCTCTTCAACCTTCATTCCATCCACCAGATTGCGGCGAGTAGTTTGGTGAATGTAACGAAGCTTAGGGGGTATGCACCCTAGTCTGCTTCAGCAGGAGAACCTAGTTGAAAAAAGAGGTTTCTTGATAGGTTATGTGATTGGAAGCTCACACCAATCACCTTTGACTATTTCGATGGACAAAGCCAATGAAGTGGTTTTTTTTGTCTAACCACCGACAGAAACAATCCTGCCTAAACGCAAGGACTTCCACTTGGTAACTGGGAGACTGCTTTTCTCAATACGTGGGGGCATGCAAACCTTTATATGCAAGTAAAAAACGACCAATTTATTTTTTATCCTTTTAGCATTTTTAGCTTTTTAGTTTCAACTTCTTAGGTTAGGTGATTGGTCTAACCACTAGTCACCTTTGTCTGCGGTGCACAGACGAAGCAAAGGAAGGGTTCTGCCTTGATAGAGGACGAAACCATCCTACATAACCTCAGTATTTCCTTAGCTTTTAGTGTAGTTAGCTCTGTAGTTTGGTCGTTTCTAGCTTACATAAAAAGGCATTGGGAAAAGTTTCACATGGTACAAGCTCGCTAAAAAATGAACCTACCAGTGAGAGACACTTTTAAATGACTGGAATGAGAAATGTTTTCGCAAGGTTCAGGCTCGTTAAAAAATAAACCTGCTTCTGAGCACATGTTGGCACAAGGTTCAAGCTCATTAAAAAATAAACCCATATTCAGTACAGGACCTCTATGGTTTCCATGCTATTAGCATTTTGAGCCTTGGTTGTGTTCTACCATCACCTCCATTCTTTTGGCCAATCGTATGCTTCCACTTGATTGTTTACCTTTTTGAGGAAAAATGGCGATGAGTGATTCTGCTAGCCACCCTCTTCACACTGCCATGTTTTGAGAAGTTCCAAACTTACCTAGAACCAGTTGCTACCCAAAAACATCACTCATTCCTAAAAAACGAGTCTCTTTTAAGCTCTTTTTAGCTCATTAAATATGAAATGATTGCCGAGCTATTGGCCTTTCCAGCTCGTTAAAGTAATGGGAAGTGCCATCCCTCCTCTACATTTTAATCTTTTTGGACTAGAGGGATCATCACAAAAAATATCGAGTGCTTGTCTTTTTTAGCTCGCTAAAGTGATTGAAAAGTCATCCCTTTCATATTATTTTATACTTTTTCAGACTTAAGGGATTATGCTACGAAAAAGAACTATTAGAGTTTCCTTTTCGTCCCTTTTCAAACTCTCTAAACATGAAAAGGACCGAGTTATCCTTGTCGTGAAACTCGTTAAAACAATAACGAAAAACTTGTCCATCCAGACAAGAACGAGTTTCACTGTCGCTAGGATCGCTAAAACATAACGACAGGTTTGCCCGAAGGGTAAATTATAGAACAAGCATATGTTATCCTCCTCAAGCTTGACAAAAATAAAGAGGTTCTAGTCAGCGATGACTGGGGAAAAAAGGTAAGAAAACTTGAAGAACTTCATTGGTAGCAGGTCGCTCTTGAATATGACACTTTCAATCCATCACCATGATTGAGTCAGGTTGGGTTATTCTGTTCATCGGTCATAACACCATTGGTCCTCCACACCATCCATCTTTTGGGGTTAACACTACCAATCCATCTCAGTGTCGCCGATATGTTTAAGAGAAGTCATTAAGAGAATTTACCACCTAGCTAATGCTTCATCCACTGCAATACCTTCACTCTCCATTTTTCATGATCGCCATTCCTGAACCTTGTATCATCAGATCGTTTTCACCTCAATAAAAATCATTTGTTTCGTTTGGTGTCGTAGATGTGGGATACATTAAGGCCCTCCTATGATGGGTCACTTCTTGTGGACAGCAACTCATTATCCAAGAAGTTGACTTAGAAACAACCCTTTCAGTACTTTGAAGTTTGCATGCCTCAATGGCAAGTTTCTCACTTCCGGCGACAGGTTTACATCAATGGCCTTCGACCGACAGATTTTATGTGGTGTTCAACATCAGCTCATATATTCACACCATGTGAATTGTACTGCTGTACCTTGAGGGTCATTATCATTATCGATGATTCCTCTCGTGCCTGTTGACAACTTACATCATTAGCTAGTAATCAGAGGATGTCTTTCCATGTTCGACTTCAGAACATCTTTTCACATGGATTGCCTTGTACATCGGGTGAAGATTGATTGAGTTTGAAGACCTTGAATCTAGTTTCATCCATCTGGGCTGTGATATATTCAGGAAAATTAAGACATCAAATGTACATAGAAGTTACACAGATGATCATCCACGCTAAGGGATGATGACTCTACATATAAAGAATCACCAGTCTGGAACAATAAACGATTATCTATCCTATGTACATGAAAATGAATTTATAAAGCTGAGCATGGGAATGCCCACCTCAGCTAGATCATGAAAATAATATGATAATGATGTATTGTATTGTATCTTATACAGGTCACCTCCCAGTTCGAATACCTCGGATCCTCATGATAAAGCATTTCACCTGACATCAAAAGATTTACGACTTCGTGCTTTAGGGGGCAAATGTTATAGACATATTTGGGCACTTCAACCCCAATCACATATGTCGATAAACCAAGGACACTTTAACCCCTAAAAGTGTTATTTCATACCCTAAAGGGTCATGGTCAACTGATTACATCATTTCCCAGAAGTTACACTTAGAAAACCACTCAAAACTGGCCAAAAGTGGACCATACTGACTGCTCCATGGTCAAGGTGCAATGCATACTGGTTGTTACACTAGCTAGGTGTGATTCATACTGAAGAGGCCTTCTATAGGGTGCGATGAGAGAGAATGGACAAATGGTTGAGACAGTTTGATAGGTGGATGCTCATGGAATATTCTAGAAACTTCGCCTATGACACTTGCCTCTTTGAATTCACCTAGGGATGAGTAAGAGATTAATGAAATATCCAAGTGGAACCAAGAACTATCAGTGGAATGACACTAATAAAAAAACCAGAGTTGACTCACCCCCTTGTAAGACATCTATAAATGGATCCCTCATCTGAGAGATCTGGAGGCTGGAATTTTGTAATTTGTAAGGAAGTGTTGTTGGTTTCTCTTTGAGAAGGAACATTGTATTATTGGGTGATGTTGCTTTTCATGAGGTGAAGAGGGCTTTGATGGTGGGAGGATGATGCTGGATTAGACAACTGAGTTGTAATCCTCTCTTCTATTTCTACTATTAATAAAATTCTTTGAGTTTTCCTCCATTCAAGCATGTATTTGTGAATCTTTTTATTTGTGAATGCAATTGTATGGTCAATGTATTTTTGATTCTGTATTGTTTATGATATTATAGATTGAGATGCTTTGATGGTGTTTTGTTACTTTGTCTCTACAGGTATTCTTTGAAGTGGGACAAGTAGGAGAGGAGTGGCAAGCTCTATCAAGGGAGGGAGAAATAAATCAAGGAATCAAGCGAAAGATTTAGGTTGGTCCTCTTTGTTTCTCTCTTATCTATCATACATAAAAGAAATCTCAAATTTCTTTGATTGTTTGTTTCTAAGATAGATACCCATCTTAGTGGGACTAGCAAATTGAAAAGACACTAGTTTTCTCGAAAACATGGCCCCCATAGGAAGGGACCGTAGCCACCTATGTCGCAGCAGGCACATCAGCAACATAACAGATGTTATGCACAAGAATGGCCAACACCATAGTGCTACAGGAAGGGGCACTAGCAGCAGAGAATGAGATCGACAGAGCTGCGGTTGGCAGGATCAAGAGACTTGGCCTTAACTTGGCTGCCCTTCTGCGAGACACACTATACCAACTGCAGGATGGAATAACAGCACCGTGCCAGGGAGGGCTACGTGATGCAGGTGCTGAGTGAACAAAATATCAACATCGAACAACTCAGCCTGCAGTGTGACGAACTGGTGTCACAAAACTAGTAGTTAGTACAGACAGTTGATGAGCGTGCCAACACATCCCAGAGTTGTCCATCACCACGGACCTGCCAACAGAAGTACGGATTCACTGTTTGGCAAGTGGAGTTGGAAACGCGTGTGAGGAAACAACACGAATGCAGCTAGGGCTGAAGCTCCAGATTGTCGAGCTGTGGCTGAAGGCGCAACCTTCCACTCCCCCAGAAGTTAGAGAGCAACACTTTAACACTATCCAAACAGGGTTGGAAGAAATTGTATGGGTAGTACAATACTGTACCAGTATGTTGGACCAAGCCTTTGGTGTCCTCACATCCTTGTAGGAGGACCCCAACATACATCGCCTGGAAATAGAGATGTGCAAACTTTAGGAGAAATATGGCAGTGTCTGAGGAACTATGCAGACAGTCGTCCTCACTCAATGGTTCACAAAGATGTAGCAAGCAAGGGCACTGAAAGAGCAGGTGGATGTCGTAAGACAAAAAGAGGCACTTCTCAAAGCGCACGTCCAACCATGAATTGATGAAGCCTTCACCATTATGGCAGATATCGAGGGAAAGATCGCAAAGATGCAGGGGCTCTATGCACTACGGTAGGGATTTGATCCTCACAAAGAAGCATCAAAAGAGCACATGCAACAGGTCTAGCAATTTGCAGAACAGTGCACTGCAGACCTCCATGTAGCGTAAGACTAGTTGGAGGGACTCCACACCAAGATCGTCGTGCCAACTGAGTGACTCGGGGATGAGTCATGATGTATGTGTTGGGGGCCTCTTGGGCATTGGATCCCCCCACAACATGTTTTGGGGCTCAAAGCCTAGGGTTTTGGTTAAATGTATTATAAGACTCCGCAAATTGCAGGCGTGGAGTGTGAAGTATAGGTTGAGTCATAAGGTTGTCCGCCCTAAGTTTTGTAATGTATTGTAATGTCATCTCGGCCTACCTGTGGTCTGCGGACCATGGGATTGTATAAATAGAGCAACGCTATATGTTGTAAAGATATCTAAGAAGGAAATAGATGAATACGAATGGTTCGAACATAGAATAGGTGTCTAAGTGTATTAGGTCATAGTAGTAGGAAGAGGCTCTGCAGCTGAGTGCACAGAGGCCTAGTAGAGTCCGCAACTAAGTGTGTGGATCCCTACAGTTGAGTGCATAGGGTAGTGTTGAGTCCATAACCTTGAACGAAGAATAATAAAGAGAAGTTGATTCCAATTTCTGTGCATCTACTTGTATATTGCATTCGATAAATTTATACTATTTTGTTTATCGCACGCACTTATATGAATGCTGGATACGCTGTTAATTATCACTAGACTTACACAGATAAGTTAAGTAATCAGATAATAACAGGTTAAAATTAAGTAACTTGGGTAATAATATGGATCATGACTCGAGTAGGGCTGCGTGAAGGCAACATCACAGGTTGTGAGGGACTAATAGATGTGTGTAGTGACGTGCGCACAGGGTCAAACCGTGGACCGCCAGATCTCATCAAACATCCCCAGGATGTAGAAACCTAGTTCTACCACCCTCCCATACTACTTCAGGTGAGATCTCAGTCCGCGCTCCGCGAACTGTTACCGAAAGGGCTAGTAGTACTGGGATTTGTTAGGTTAAATCACCTCTGAACCTGGGTCAAGCCCATACAAGACAACAATGAGTCTACTAACTCTAGACTACAACATAGTTGTATGACATGAAGAAGACTCGAGCGAACATCAGGTTTTTCGAGTTAGCCAAAGTCCAGAGCTAGTGAGATATCCTGCTCCGCACATTGGGACAGACAGAAACAGACAACACAACGTCTACCAGCAAGGGAGCAGGCACACTTCTCGAGTCACTTTCCATTGTGCTCAATACACTCCAAATGGAAAAAGAAAACTTAGGTTGCCCCCCATTCTTGCTTTCATTTGAATTTTTCAACTATAATGTTCACAACTACTTGGTTGATTCTGGCGCAAAAGCCAACGTCATGCCACTCTCCATTGCTAAGAATATCAATGCACAATGGAGTGAAACATCCACAAGAATCATCCAACTTCATAGAACATCAATACCAGCCATTGGTGCACTGCTAGACATGATCATCCGAATATCTCATGACAGTCGAGTGCACCAATACATCAACATAGTTGTGTTGGACATACCGGAAGCATACACCCTGCTACTCAACAGAGACTGGTCCAGCAAGATAGATTGATATTTTGCTATAGACTGGTCTCACATGTGGCTTTCGTATAAGGGAAAATGAAATCAAATCTCGGTGTTATCCGAGAGGTATATGAAACACAATGTCACTCCCCTTAACAGTGAGAGCGAATCGTTGGCATTTGCAGAACTCATTTTTGGAAACTGCCTCCTCGAAACAACATTGGAGTGTTATCCTACACGGCTAGCTCCAACCTCATGAGACACACAGGTGGGACTCCTTCCTTGCCCAACTGATGGTAATGGAACGTGTACAGTTTATTTTTCTGATAGTATCAGCAGTAGTAGCAACAATAGTAGTATTAGTACTAGCATGCCAAATGGTCCATGTACAGATGAGTTATGGGCCATGAGTCTTGAAAAATATGAAAGACATGATGGCCTAAGGACTAAGTGTATCTCAGTCGTTTGAAATGATAGACAATGCATGATTTCGAGCTGTTTGAATTTCAAATGCATAAACACTAATGCTGAGTATGAAGTTATTGTGTTGAACACATGAAGGACCATCTCTACGAACGAAAAAAGCATCTTGCAAACCAATCATGATCTAAATATGGCCAATCTTAGTGCAATCTACACACTGCAGCAGCGACAAATCTTTGGCCACTTGACCAAATAGTACAGGGATGGGTCTGCACAGGTAGATAATGACCTGAGTATAGACTACGTGCGAGCAATCCAACACGAGATCCCAGGGAAAGGAGGAGAGAAGCCATTGCAACGAAGACTAGGTAACACATACATGTTGTTTTCACTCCTTTTACAGAGAAAATTGACTAACATTTTGGGTGATTGGATTATTTACAAAGTTTGTCATCATACTTCATTTTCTAGTTCAAATACCACATGTAAGAAATCCGGGAAAATCTGCTTATGCATTGAATTCAAAACTTGAAGCCTTCTGGGAATTAAAAAAACTACCCCATGCCATCATCTGAGCCCATGTTGCATGGAGTACCTGAAACAGTGGTGTTGTCTTGACTTGAAGGTCTTGTGGAATACCTCCAGGACCTGGTAGCAGAGCCCGGTGGACTTTCACTTGTCTGCTAGAAGCTTGACCCACACATGTATCATTTGAAATCACTTGATGAGAGGATTGAAAACCTTCCTGACAATGGCAAAGATCTCAAGCATTATTTTCAGTAGGATGGGCCGCACCCGTGCCATGTACATAGTCTGCTCATTGCTTATTATTTTCATTTGGTTTGCTTTGCTTATTATCTTGGTTTTTTCTTTATTTTATTTTGCTTACTATTTTTATTCACGTTCATTTTTTTTGTTTGATATATTGGTATTTTTTGTTTCCAGGAATAAGTGTTACCAGCTACTATGTCCTGGCTTCTAAATAGAGTATGTGGCTGAAATTTGAGGAAACTTGTGACACTGCAGCACTTGGGTAATCTTGTGTCCGCCTTCTTTGTGCTTGGTTGTAACCTTCAGCCGATGAAGTCTTGACGAAAAATATGAACTGTCTGCAAGGGAATTTTTGGTACAATAGTGAACCTGTGTCCACATTGGGAAGCCCCATGCCTGTACTCATCCTTCTGCTCTATGTGTTCAAGCTCATCCAACTACTAGAAATGGAGAAGGGGAAAATCTAAATGAGCAAACCTATGTCGGAGGTCTTACATGCTTCTCTAAAGGAACAACCTCTTCTACTCTTAATAAGTTGGGATCCCTCTTCCACCCCAAAAATAAATAAGTGCCTATGCACAATCCTCTTAAAAAATACAATGGTGAAAGAAGATAAAGGCTTCATGCGCAGAGAGGTGAACCATGCAACTCCCCCAAGGTACTGACCAGGCTCGTTGGCAGTGGATCAATGTGTGTGTTCCTGCATGACTCTGCCAGAGTACTTTCTAGGCTTGTTGGAAGCGAAGCAACACTAGAGATGAAAACTTGTACTTTGAAAATCTCCAACTAGTAAGTCAAACTACCGTTCCCAAATTCAAAACACTGAGATCTAAGCTAAACTTTTTATTATGCTTGACTGAGTTGGCAAAGGGTGAACTATGTATGTCTATAGGGTAAGTGGGGAAGCTAAAGTGACCTGTGCAGCGATTCAATACTCCATGAAATACCAAGGCCCTGTGCTAGCAATGAACTAAAATAGAGAAGTTGGAGTTCTACCAGTGTGTCGCCAAGTGTTGTAGCGGCTATAACCACCCTCCAAAATTTGGCTTGCACCAATTTCGGAGCCTACCTTGATAGTTCCACTTGATGACTACAAACACTCGGGTTCACTCCATGAGCTCATGTGAGTCATTCCATCTGCATTTCTTCTTCATTTCATTCAATTTTCTGCATGCTGGTGTCTAACTCATGTTTGCGACCATGTTCTGGTTATACTCAAAGTCTTCGCCTCGAATGTGCTTGTTCTGTTCACTATGAAAACATCTGTCACACTCACACATAGAGTCACATTCATTGTCGTGCAAATGTCGTCTTGATCAATGAACGATTATTCACGAGTGTCATGCTTTTCACTAGCACATTTGGTCAATCTTGTTGAACATGTGTGTTTGGATGGTTTGGGTCATTTCATCATCGAGTCATGTGAGTGTGTGTTTGAATGATCACCTATGCATCTTATGGTTGTTCACACACTTAGTCATTTTTGCTGAAATTCTGACAACCAGACTCCCCTCTGACAGCCAAACCATCACCCCGCTTTTGACTTGATCGACTGTCAACCAGAACAATGCATAAGCACCTAGCTAGTCTTTTCAAGTTGTGCTTCCCGCAAGAAATTCAATCAACCCTCATGTTGGCCACCTAGATAGTCGAACCTGGCAATCACCCCAGGACTGAATCACCTCAAACATTACGTAGAGGCCACTGACCTTCCTCGTTCACTTGACTGAGTAAATTGTGTAGACAGGCTAGATAGACACCAAGTGCTCGTCCCTGTCTCCCCTAGAAAATTGTACAGTTTTCCCAGTCAGTCATCCAGATAGTCCATCGACTATTCATATCATAGATTGTGCAGTGTTTATGAGTAGGCCTTTCGTTGCTCATTAGTCATCTCAGCTTAGAAATTGCATAGAGATGATCAACAAGCTGGTCTCCTGGCCTTAGTGCAGTTTCCCTTGCCAGCAATCCCTAGCAGCAGACTGCCAGTTCCCTCTAGGAATTCTGTAGTTTTTGCTGCCAGTGTCTCTAGCATCCAATTGGTAGTTCCCTCTGTAAATTGCATAGTTTTGGCTACTAGTGACCCTAGCAGCCAGCTGCGAGTTCCATCTGGGAACTATGCAGTTTTGGCTACTAGTCTCCTATGTAGTTCCCCCAAAAAACTACACAATCCCTGTGTACTGAGATTTCATGTAGCCTGGCCTGCTCCTTTGGAAAATTGCACAAATTTGGTTGTCCAACCCCCACTACCCTTTTGTTCTGAAAAATGGGTGGATCATGCCTTCCATTCCTTCCTGCAGCTTGAATTGTACCTCCAAAAATTTGCGCAATTTTGTCTCCCAGCCGAGCTAGACCTCGTAGACAGTCAATGTTGACTCAGATTGTCTGTCTTCCCCACTTAGTGACACTTGTGTAGTTTTCATCAACAGTGCCCAGAGCCATCATCCAACTTCACAACCTTGCTGCCTCTCCCAATCACCTGCATCCGAAATGATCACGTGTCATGGTAGGCTAGGAGATTTTGGATTTGATGTCATCTCGTCATGAGTGACTGCAGGTACAGGTACACCAAAAAACATGGAAAGACGAAAAACGAGATAAATGAAGGGAGCACATGCAGAAGGACAGATTCACCAATGGATGAACGAACTATGCATGCGAAACAGAAGAAAGCGAAAAACATGCACCTTCACGAACAGATGAGCCCGTCAATCCTTCTAATGTGCAAGAAGGAAACTCATGCTAAAGCTTCATCAAGTGAACCAAGGACCATCGAAGACTCTACGCACTTCACCATGTGGAGGTGAAGTGATGATACACCATGAAGAAAATCATCACCCAGTAGCACTGAACCTCGACATGCACTCCAGCAATAACATGAATGTACCAACACTGTCATGTCAAGTCATGTCATGAGTCGTGTCGCCAACAACTCCACTATGGGCTATGTTTTTAATCAATGTGATGTAACATGGAAGTCCCAGAGACCCACTTGATGAACAAAGAGTCATGTAAGTTGAAAACTCATGGAAGTCAAACGATCATGAGGGTAGTCAGACAACCAAAAGGGTCAGTTTCACCGTTGGCTATATATACCCCCTCATTTGTACATGCAAAGGAATTTTTCACCTTTGCTCCTCCCACATAGCCAAGAGAGTCTGTAATCTTTTCTTTGAGGAGTAAGCAGTGGCTCCAATGCCCCACACTCGGGGTTAGTGATGTATGGTGTAATGATGTGTCTTGGAACTTTCACTTAATTCAAAAGCTTGCTACAGGCCAACACGTTTTCACACATGTATTGTATCTGTTGTAAGACTGATCTTTAACACTTGTAATGCATGTTTCTCTAACTTGTGCTCTACATATGAAGTGTTTCATTTGTTGTAATGCATAATCTATTAATCAAAATGTGTTGTATATGTTTTTAACACTGTCTCGCCCATGTAGACTGCGCTCTTGGACATCAAAGAGACCTTTCACATGAAGCTTGTTGTAACAATATTTTCACTCATTTAGGCTGATCCGTTGAGTGTTGTTCATGTTATCTTACCTTGTATGTTGTGATTTCCGCATCCATATGGATTGCTCCTTCTGAACCTGTGCATGTCTTGTTGTGTTGTGTGTTCCTAGCTGAGTTGGGACTACATCCCGTCCAACTTGGAACTCACATTCACCATCTTCCTCTTTTACAGTGAAAGAACCATTGACGCGAGTACACTCACACTCACCAGGCATGCGAAACTCACTTCCCAAAGAAAAAACAGACCACTCTCCTGTGTTGACAAGCAAGAGTTGAGGAAAATCCTTAAGACAATGGCAACCGAGCCATCATATTGGATTGGAATCCCATACCAAATGGTGTGAGGTCTAGTTGGGACTTCATACCAGGGTGATCCCCTAAATGTTGGCGGGTCTAGGACCATCAACACCCCCTCAAAAAAAAAGAATGAGTGTAACCCAAAAGTCTAGTCATAAATGTAGCACATCCTTAAACATGGTCACTTTCCTTGGCTATGCCCCAAGTCTCAAATAAGAGTGTTCTAAATGCCCTTACATGATGTAGAGTATGTGGAAGATAATTAAAATAAGAAAACGTCACTGCCTGAGAGGATCCACCCTATGAGATCAATATTTGAATCTTTGGTTAATTGCAATTTATAGTTTTTGTGATTAACTAAAGTGGGTTGCTTTTTGGTCCTTGCTTTGCTTGTTTTGGCCAATTTTTTTTGGGATATGATAGATCATAGCAGAGATGCATAATCTACTAAATATTACATGAATTGTTTCTTTTTAATATTTGTTAGGCTTTTTCAATCAATTAAGAACCAAATAAAGAGTGGTCACAATTATTGACCTTTACGCCGCAGAAACATCACAGATCTAGGGTGTTATTATCACATCCACTTAATACATTATTATTTTACATAAAGCACTTGAATCCATTAGTAAATACAAGTCAAAGTGAAGCCCTTTACCACCTCTCATTTAGAAATTCCTATTAGCAATGTCATTAATTGTTTCCCCTTGTCTTTGCACATTTTACAGATTTACTCAATTGAAAGATAAACCACAATGTAATGCCCCCAACAAATTATCTGCATCTTGATCAAACTAAATTCTCACTGGTTTATTTATCACATAGAACAAAGTGATTCGCATGTGACTTCACATCTCAATCAGATCACAACACATGAATACAACAACTTAGGTAAATCATTATTTTCTACTATTAAATTATAAGTTAGAAACTTACACTATTAAAATATGATTCCTCTTAAAATTTAGAGTGGCTGAGAATCAACTGAGCTGTGGTCTATCAACAACATAGAGTTATTCACATCCTGGCAGGCATGCTCCCTCCTTGCATTTTTTTTGTGTACATTATTGATATTGATGTGGTATTCATGCAATTATCAAGATTACAAAATGTGACATTCTTCATACAAATATAGGAAGGTGAGACAAATTATTCGCAGGTTTAACATTTATGAAAAATATGGATTCCCACTAAAAAAACGTAAAACCAGCAGAGGGAAAATAATTTTGATTTTGAACTTGCAAATCTTAAGGCTTATCCATAAGTCCATGCTTATTTGGTACCAATATTGTCGCTAGGGCTTGAAAATTCTTCATCACATATTTTATCATCAAGGTTCAACCATTTAAAATATTGCTTGCAAAGCTTAAGGCTCATTCAGAAGTCCATGTCATGGACTCATGGTGTATTGATCCATCAAGTATAATGGAAAAATATGTCCAAAAAATGTGTATTGAAAATTCAACAATGTATTTCTAATGCTATTGGTAAATCGAATGTGTCTTTGTTGGTTTTTTAGCTTCTTGATATTGTGGGCATACATCTTTGATGTACTTTCCACTGAATATTGGCTCTCTATTTTCTGTACCACAAATATCTTCCAAAATTTTGAATTCAAAGTTCTGAGCTTTGTTTTGAACTTTTTTCTTATCAGAAAACTTTTTGCAAAAAGGATTAGTTTACTAGAGGTTATATCTGAATCAGACAATTATATTTAAGGTGATAGAGTAAAGAATTGGAAAATATATGTGCTTTTTACATATGCCATAGTTAAAAATAGAAAAAACAAATACTTTCCTAGGACACGACTTGAAAAATCGAAATGGATACTGTTGAAGGATCGTAAATCACATAGATTGGTGGAAATTCCATGGACACTGATAAGTTTTCTAAAGACACTTTAGAGTCAATTTATGAGGTAATTTTGTCATGTTATTATGAAGTTGATACAGTGTTATCTTCGCAAAATGTGTTTCAATTTGGCTCCATGGTAAAATGAGCCCTTTCCAAATATTTGAAATTTGGTGATTGTTTTATAAGTAATGCATTTTGAGAACTAAGAAAACAAAACTAGAAATATCTAAATGAGCTAGCTTTGGCTTACTTGTATTCAATTAATTCCATGTCATAGAATTTCTATTATTAAACATGTTTTAAAATATGGATTTGGTACTATTTTCACTGTTTCCAATATATCTTGAAGTTTACTAGATTTTAATGTAGATCTTCATATTCCTGATTTCGGGCTAACAAAGAGTGTGGTGAAGTAGAAGCCATAGTAAATGGAATTTCAAAATTAACTGATAAAGCTACCGATTTTCAGAATCTTGATATTCCTAAACAAATTAATGTGGAGCTAGAAATAGAATCAATGCATGGAAGACAAAAATACTTTGCCTCAAGAAATGTTGAATACGACTTTCAAGGAAAGACATGATAGTCTTAAGGACCATGAAAGACTCAGGGCCTTTGAAATGTAATGCACGAGGTTGACAATGGAGCTCAGTGAGTCTGCACCCGACGTCTTCCAGTTCAAGGAGGATTCCAGATTACCATAGAAGCTAAGGGATATAACAAAATACACTTTGGCCTTGAGACAAAAGGAAATGACCTTGCACGAGCAGTTAGCAGATGTTGAGCTGAGGAGAAAAGAAGTGGAAGATAAATTGAACATGCAATCAAAACTACTACAACAAGAAATTAAAATTAGGTCTTTGAACGAAGATGAGTTGAATGGTGCATAGTCTACGTTAAGTAAACCTGAAATAAATTTACAAATCTTAAAAGAGAAGGTTCTTGACTTAGAGGGACAGATGAAGTTATCACTTGTCAAATTTGAAGAATATAAAGAACTTACAAGACATAATGAGGAAGATTGTGTTGAGTCTTTCAGAAGGGTTGTGGAATTAGATAGCTTGTTTGTAATATCTGATTCAAGGGCAAAATAAATAGAGAAAATTGTAACTATACTCCAAAATGAAATTTCAAGGCTCCCCCAAAATCATAGTTATAATGAGAAAACAAAAGAGTCTCTGGATGTAACAGAAACAAAAATGTTCAAGACTGAGAAATTGTTAAAGAATTCAAATGATGATTTGAAACATGCAAAAATGCCAGATGACTACTTGTTGAGAATAAACAAGCTTGAGATTGCACTACATGCTTCAAGGAAGAAGGAACAAGAAATGCAAAAAGTATTGCTTGTTGAACCTGTGGTGGATTGGCACTAGGACATTCACTTTTCTAACATTATCTATGGTTTATTAACCCATTTTAGGGCACTTTTACTGAGAAATAGGTTTTCACTTACCCTTTTATTTTCTTGAAATCTTTGATATAAGTATTTTATTCCCAATGGGGGATGAATATATATATATATATATCTATATAATATATATATATATATATAATATATATTATATATATATATTATATATAAATATATATATATATATATATCACCATCAAAAGGGTTCAAAGATTAAAAATAAACCTACCTAGAAATCTTTCGTAATGGAGATACTAATATCTTGTTAGGAAAAATTACCACGTGTTCACAATTTTTAGCTTGGAACATGTAGCTTCCTTTTTTTAATCTAGTCACTTCTAGTTCTCATTATATTAATATTCTTAAAATTGCATGGATGATTTATTTAGTTCCTTTTTAGATGAACAAGGTAGTCTTAAAAGGACTTATGACCTTTTGGGAAGATATCTCATGAGTCTTGTCATTTTCCTTCTTTTGCAAATCTCCATCTTCATTAAAGAAAATCACGATTTAACTATAGAGTACTCGGAGAAAAAAATAAACTAATTGATCTTTCTTTTAGGCACAAATGTGACCCAATGAAAGAAAATAAAAGGGAGGAAATTCTGAAAGAAACCTTGGAGGATCTCAATATCAGATTGGAAGAACCTACCAACGTAGATGTGCATTCAACAAGTAAGTTGCATCTGGGTGAAAAGATGCTGCAGGAGGAGGTCTTAATTTTTTTTTCGATCTAATGTCTTTTTTTTTAAATGTATCTTACTATATGTCGGACAACAAGGTAAATATTTAGAGCTCTCTCACCCAATATAAGTGAGTATGGCTAACATGCTGTCTTTACCCCCAAACTCTAATGTATTGATATTTGAACGAAAAATAGTTGATCTAGATAGTACCTTTTTGGCTATGTTGGCTTGAAACACATGAATTTTTCCATGATTGAATTTGGATGCATCACTACAAAAGGTAGATTTACCTCTCCATAAACAGAGACTTATCAGGTGAATGGTAATCCACAAATCTTTGTCATCATTCATACTCATCCAAAAATATCTAGAATTGTGGACTTCTACCTCAAAGGATCCTGAACGAGGAATTGTGCCTCAATCCACCTTAAAATGCCCAAACCACATTATTATTTTAGGATCTACAATTCAAAGTCTCCTCTTTATATCAAATTACATAGAGACCATTTGCAGGCTCTAATACATTAAAAAAAACTTTAGTTCCCACAACAATGTTTCTAATCTGATAAAATATAGATGTTACATCACTACAATTAAGATCCCTCATGGAAGATGAAAGATAAATGAGATCCATTTGATGCAATATCTAGTCATCTTGCATTTTTTCTAGAGTTTATAATACTGGCCTTAACTAAGATAACTAATTGTGATAGGACCAATTTTGACAAGTCACAAGATGGCGACACATTAAAAACCATTACACATTTAGCTTTCTAAAGAAAAAAAAGGTTTGACTTCGAGATGCATTGTCATATTCTAGAAAATTGTCTTTTGACTAGAGGTGAAGTCACCCCATAGTGCAACTTTCCAATGGATATTGCATATGCATAATTATCAGCAACCTAACAAGACACTGGCCAGTTCCAAATAACTTTGGCTTCTCAACAGCCCCTCTTCTGATAGTGGGGACATGAATGGATTGGATATTGTTTCTTTATCTGAATTTAGGAAGATTTGTTCCCTAGCAAAATTACACCAATGCTTCCATGCTTGATGATTGGGGTCCCAAAGCTCCCTCCACACAACCACTCTTTTCCTGCTCACTCTATTGTATAGGTGTCTTGGATCATGAACAATTGTCATGCCCAAAATTTTCTAAGACCAAATTGACCTGTATGAGACTTCCTTCCAAGACTCCCATATTCTCTTCAAAAGAAGGGACTTCTCAATTACAAAACCTTGTAGTGAATCGATAATATTATAGAAGCTAAAATGGTCTCTTATGTTACTTAAATATGTGTTATTCATGATACTGCAAATAATCATTTGTTTCTAAGGGCTCTCACCTTGCAGACATCTTATGATCATTTTGAAACTAAAATGTTACCGTTAGAAACAATATCTAGTAGGGCTATCTCACCTTCTTCTTGTCGAAGAATGCAAAAATTCTATGGGAGCACAAGAAGCCTTTTGTTACTCCTAACCCTAGGCCATAACTACTGTATTAATAGTTTATCTAGCTTCCTGAAATGTGTTAATAAGGGAAACCAGGAGGAGATGTAATAGACATGACTAGCTTGAAGAATCTTAGTTACCACTGTAATATTCCTTGCAAACAACAAGTCTTTCAAATACCACTTATGAAGCCTCTTATGTGGCCTCTGAATACATGAATCACACATCTTTGAAGGAGAAATTCCATTTAAAAAAGGAACAACCATGTAGAAATTTTGAACTTCATGACTTCTATGACTTCCTTGTGAAATTTGGCCTTACAACTGATCTTAAATATTAATTTATAGCAACAAATAGTGGACAATATTTCTTCAACGCAATAGACTAACCTCAAAGAAAACATACCAAATATATTCCAACAAGTTTCAACTCGTAGGGCACATTTTTCCAAACATAAATCAGATCTAAAATCACTTCGATTACAATAGATTTACATCAGTAGGTTTTCTCTATTATTATCAAGATGTATGTTGAATCACTTAACCATTTTAGCCATATGTTATGCCAAATTGGCATGAACAACAAGTGATAGAAATTACCCATCAAGAAGAAAATGTGAGCCTAAAATCAACTCTGCACTTTCACAATTTTGGACTGCTAGAAACTTCATACATATATAATAGAAATGAAGTACATATACATACTCACAGCTTATCAGAAGCTGGTACATTTCTTAAATCTCTTCAAAACCCTAGCTAGGAAAAACTAAAACCTTTTTTACCACCAAATATTTCCAACAATCAAGCCTCAACACAAGTAAGTCCTCCTTGGGATTCAACAATTGACTCTTAGAGGTGTCCAAGATGTCTCCTCTCCTCTTCCTCAATCTCCTTGCGGGTAAACCCTATCTTCTTACCTCCTTAGGTTGCTCAAATACTGATTTAGGCATTGAAATGCATTGAGTAACAATATGGTGTTTGAGTTTATAATTAGGTCACTTTTGTTGCAATAAAACGTTGGAATCCTAGAATGCTTGTATTTCTTACAAAACAAGTGAAGTGCTTATTTTTCCATGGCACTCAAGAATCTAGCTTGAGTCTAATATCACGATCATGAACACACTCAAATTCCACAACACTTCTACTTTGCACAATGTAATAACAAATAATAGTGAACCAACTAGTACACAAGACAAATTTTAACCCAACACTTTTTATATTACAAACTTGAATACAACAATCTTAGGGCTCCCATACTAGGGATTATGGCCCTTACAATCAGCCTTGATACAATACAACTTGTATCAAAAACTAAGGCTTGGTATCAACAATTATGATGACCAATATGTCCTTGAACAAAGTACACTTGACTTGATGATTGTGTGCACCCATAGTGTTTTCAGTCCACGTACCTTGAACACATCTGGTAGGTACTTTGCTTCCTCTTCTGCTGATCACGCAACTTTTGTTCCCTCAAAAAGTGTGGATCTCCATCTTAACAATCTGCCACTATCAACCCTCCTGCTACTCCAAGTGTGGCTGAACTTTGGCCCAAACACGTTTTCCCACTAGCTGCTCCCCTCTTCCTCAAAGAGTGCCAACTCTTAGGGTCTTAACCACTTTCCACTTCTTGCCTCTCTACTACTCCAAAGATGACTTGATTCAGGGCTTGGAGCTACCCTCTTATCTCTAAATTGCTGTTATATACCTAGGGGGGATAATATGGGGTACCAAGGGAGGTACCCAAGGTAATAAGGTAATAATGGGATGGGCCATAGTAACAAATAAGGTGGTTAACCCATGTCATGTAAGGGACCACAAGTAGTTAATAATAATGTAAGGGGCCCATGGTATTAGTTGATGGTATGAGGAAACCATGGTAATGATGCATGGTATTGTATGTATGAGGCCTATATAGAGGCTAGAGACTCCACATGGAGAGATATGAAGAGAAGTATTCTTGTACGAACGAGCATATGGCTTGTGGAGTATTCTCCTTCCTTGAGTGATTGTATGGTGTTTCCCTACCATAAGGGTTTGATTAATAAAGAATCATTTCATATCATTTCTGGGTTTATTTGCATTATCTTATATTTTCATATCAGATCTATAATATTTGGGGTTAAAGCTACAACAAGTGGTATCAGAGCACTTTCTTGGGCACAAAAGTGGAGATTTTTTTTCATTTTTGCAGGATTTCAAGGGTGGCGAGTTTGCAGATCAGATATGTAAGTTTTGATTCAAGATCTGCAAAATCTAATTGCAGATATGTATTCTTTGTGAAAAAATAGCCGATTTCAAAAATAAAAAAAATCGGTCAAATCGGAGTCCGGATGAAGGAGATATCGCTGATTTAAAAATCAGTGGGGTTGCAGATAATTTTTCAGGGCAGCGAGTTTGCGGCGCAGATCTAGAAGTCCTAGTGCAAGCTCTAAAAAATATAATTGTAGATCTGGATTCTTTGTGGAAACATACCCAAATTCAAAAAAAAAACAGTTGAATCGGAGTCCGGATGAGGGAGATATCGTTGATTTGAAATCAGCTCTTTTTTCATAAATTTTGGGTGACGGCGGGAGAATAACAGTGCAGATCTGGAATTCCAGTGCCTGAATCAGGATTTCTATCACATGGGAAGATGCAAAATGATTCTTCCATTTCTAAAAATAGGTCATAATAGGGATTTTGAGCAATATTGACTAAACTGTGACAATTTCAAATTTTTGCCAAGTTTTCTTTTTCAAAACCCTCTTTATGGCTTCTAGCGAGGTTCTATTATTTACAGGAAAAGATAATGGTCCTACTATTGAAGAATACATAAAAGAACAGAAGTGGTTATGGAACAACCATTGGAAATGGTGGGTAGTGGAGCAATTTAGAGATGAGGCAGCCACATGGTGAGGATTACTTAACCAAAAGAAGTGTTCCAACCTGCCCGATGAAGAATTTGAGAAATTACTTTTAGACAGATGGTCTCATGCCAGAAAACAAGATAAGGAGAAACATGTGGGTCTATTTCCTACTGGTATATCCTTATTACAGGTTCATTGGCTGATTCAGAAGGAGAAGATCGTTGTGTCTATAAATCCTAGTTGCAAGCATAATTTTATGAATGTTAATTTGGCAAAAAAATTGCAAGTTCCAGCCAAACACATTGAAAACACACAGGTGGATGATGAGGATGTTCACGTGTATAAGGATTTGAAGATTTCTATGGATAAGTATGTGTTGCATGGTGATTTTTATGCTTCAGAGATGGATAATATGGATGTTGTTTTGGGATATCCTTGGATGGAATCCGTGGGTACTATCAATATTAATGTACAGAAGAAATTCTTGAAGCTATGGTATAAAAAGAAGAAAATTACATTACAGGATATTTCCATCCATAAACAGATAGAGTCCAAGGAGGCTGAAGCAGAAGATGTTCCAGGGTCTGACATATCAGATGATGAGTAGTTGATGGTCGACAATCAGACACAAACAGAGGCTGAAGCATAAAAGGTTACAGGTGCTGATACATCAGAGGAGGACTCAGTGGTTGAAGTCATATTGGAAAAGAAGACACCAAAACAGGCACCTCAGCAGGGTGAATTAAAGAAAAAGACACCGTGGGTTAAAGCTTCAACATATCATCACCCACATCATCCCGCAAGAAAAAAACCAACAAGATGGCAACCTATTAGCCACAAGGACAACAACCCCCGTATGATGGATAGCGAGGAGCGAAGATCCACCTTCTACACATCAACACAGAAGAGCTGCCATGGTCAACTTCCATATCAAGCGAGCGAGGCACTAGCGAGATCGAAGGTTCACCTTTCTCTTGGATGGCTAAATGCACATGCATGGTACCATTGGACTTCTCTTTTGAGTAGATCTTATTATTTGTGTTCTTCCCATGTTTCGGGGACGAAACATGCTAAGGGGGTGGAATGTTATATACCTAGGGGGGATAATATGGGGTACCAAGGGAGGTACCCAAGGTAATAATGTAATAATGGGATGGGCATAGTAATAAATAAGGTGGTTAACCCATGTCATGTAAGGGACCACAAGTAGTTAATAATAATGTAAGGGGCCCATGGTATTAGTTGAGGGTATGAGGAAACCATGGTAATGATGCATGGTATTGTATATATGAGGCCTATATAGAGGCAGAGACTCCACATGGAGAAATATGAAGAGAAGTATTCTTGTATGCACAAGCATATGGTTGTGGAGTATTCTCCTTCCTTAAGGAGTGAATGTATGGTGTTGCCCTACCTTAAGGGTTTGATCAATAAAGAATCATTTCTATCTATTTCTATCTATTTCCAGGTTTATTTGCATTATCTTATCTTTTCATATCAGATCTATAATATTTCTGGGTTAGATCTACAACAAGTGGTATCGGCGCTACAACAAGTGGTATCAGAGCTATATGTTTCTGGGTTAGAGCTACAACAAGTGGTATCAGAGCTACAACACCATCGACCTATAACACCATTGATTTCTATTTATCTTTCTTGTAATTTACAGGCCTGCTTAGAAAATTTATCTACATTTATGTTTTGAGATCGAAGAACATGGAAGTATTCTCTCTTTGGAATATCTACCAAGAGTCTTCTGATCCTGTTTAGTAAATTCCCTCTGTGCTTATCTCTGGGCAAAGTATCATTGAATAGATGTTGTATAATGATGAAGGAGTTGTTCAATGTTCTAATATTGTATACTTAAAGGCTCTAGCTTGAATTAGACGTTGGAGTAAACCATGCAACTTTGCTTGGTTGTTTGTCATTGATCCTAGACCCCAAGCGTACGCCTTTTCCAAGTTTCTTCCAGGGCTATACAAGACCCCACCAGCTCTTACCACCCCTATAATGGGTATCATGTTCTCAACCAAGATTTCTCCAGAGTTTTTATGGTTTCCAATTTGTTTGATATTTGCAAGATTCTCTAAGTTTGTGTTTACTCTTTATGATATTTTATGATAATTTCTTTATTTTCTTTGATATTTCCAATATATTTCTTTTTGGACCCTTGATGTATTCCCTAAAATGAGATTTTCACAATGATATATATTGAATATAGGAAAATAATACAAAGCACCTAGCTATATATATTTAAGTCCAATGGTGAATATAAAAAAAAAAATACAGATCACCTATCTATCTATATTTAAGTCCAATGGCTTAGCTCAAGCATTTGAAAATTGACCAATTCAAGTTTGAGATTGTTAAAAGGTCATGGGTTCAATTCCAATACAACCATTATGTGTTAGGGGTATATATTTATATATATGAGTAGGCTTGGTTTGAATCCCCTTGGGTGAGGCAACTAGTCTTTGATGATGGGTGTATTGGGAATGCCATCTACAAATGTGGGGAAAAAACCCTTTGGTTTCTTGCAAGATTTTCATTGAGAATATATCTATATGTATGTATGTACTATTTTCATGGAAAACTCTTTATATTCAATATTTTAAGAAAGAAATCATAATATACATAGATCATGTATATATTAGGGTACTCGCATGGAGAGGCTCCCTAATTTTGGTGCATCTGGAGCATGCAAGTAATTTTTTTAGGAATGCACTTGCATTCTTAGAAACACAAACACATTCCTTCTTTAAAATTTTTCCCTTGTCGGATCTCTACATCGAGCTTATGACGTGGCCAAGGAAAGTGCACACATTTTTTTTTTTTACAAAAGTGTGTATGCATTATTTTAATGCGCACATGATTTAAAAAGTAATGCTTGTGTGTTTCTTTGTCCATTAAAAAAAGGCCTTGTGGGGTATTATTGCCTCCTCCCCTCCAACTACAATTACACGATCGAACAAGAGCTTACCAACTTAGAGTGAATGTGCCCGTGCTCTTGGTAGAGGTTCAACACTTCAAAGGTTATTTGGGTATGTTGATTTCTGGTAGCATTGGATGTGCTCTAAGTCTCAAATTTTGCAAGAAGGCTTGGGCATGTGTATTTCAAAGAACCCATAAAGCGTTTTGGGAAATTCCTCCCGGAGACATTTTTATTAAAATAATTAATTATTTTTAATGGGTCCCTAAGTATAAACTTAGGAAATTAAAATAATTAATGGGTATTAATCCAACTATGGGTGTAACTTCTAGAAGAAGACGAGGATCAAGAAAAAATGATCTTAGCCATTGATTAGCTTCTAATTTGAGTCGTTGAATGTCAACGAGGAGATTGTTTAAGGAAGCTTAAGGGTCATTTTGAAGACACACAGAGAGTTGATTAGTGAGATCAAATTGTTGAAGCTAGAGGCAGCGCAGTGATTTGTAGTGATCACATAGAGTGGGGCAAAGGGAGTTTTGGCTGGAGGATCTTCTTCGGAGCCAAGAATACTCAGCAAAGAGGCAAAGAGACACGCAGAGGTTAGAGAGGGTGACGCAGAGCCAGGAAGGTCTCACGTAGGGCCCACATAGAGCAACGCGAAGCCTCCTACGCAGAAGTCCAAATTTGCTAAGGAGGCTAACGTTTCTGAGATGGGAGGGTTGGAATCATCTCCAGAAGGCAAATCAATTCCCAGAAGAGGTGACATAGTGCCTTAGACGCAGGGGCAATGCAGAAGTAGCTGGGGAACTCGTTGGTTTAGTTGTTGGACCAGCCGGGACTTGCAGTGTAGAGTGAGGTAATCTCATAATTTCTTCTGCCATGTGATATTCTCTGTACTGGATTGCCAACAAGGCATCCCGAGATTGTATTTAGAATAACTTCAGCTTAATAATAAAAACCCTCAGATCTGCTGCACCGCTTTACCACACAGTGTTTTTTCGGGGACGTTTTTCCAAAAACAATTGTGTCATTTGTGTTGTACCTTTCTCTATTGTTCAGTTTCTTGTTTCGACATATTATTTAATTTTTGTAGGCTACAGTGTATGTATTTCGATGTTTGTAGTAGGAAAATGTAAATAACTTGTTCATGTAAATCTAACAAGTAGGACAAATATCACTAGTTGCTGCAGCACGGATTCCCGAGTTTAAGGAATTTTCACTTGGTATCAAAGGAGTGCAGGTGAAGCAAGAAGAACTGTGCTAGAAAACCCAATGCTGAGTAGAAAAGGAGATCGAAATAGCTGTAGGAGGTAGCAGTTAGAATCCCCAGAGGGTTTTGCGCAATCCAAGCTAGGAGGGTTGAATTTTCGAGGCAGTCTCTCTTTGAGTGAGTCAACATAGAGAAAGCTTCCAGATGAAATTTTATCATGGTAGAGGGAGAAGTGTTGAGCCTCAGCGTGAGGAAGAGATGGTGGAACACAGTTTTTCTACTATCGTTTTTCTAGGCAGAAAGACGCGGAAGAGAGAAGAGAAGCACAATGACGGAATTTTTCCTTAGTAGACTTCCCGCCAAGAAGTCCATCTTCTTATTTGCTGAGCAACATCGGTAAGAAGAAATATGACATTTTCGTGGCAAAGATGGCAACCAGTGGGCTGAGAGATCAGGACAGGTTGGATGGGGCATCCAACTACGTCATCTAGAAGGCAAGAATGTCATTCCTTCTAGATGAGCATTCTCTCAAGACCTATGCCGATAGCGTGGTGGTTGTGCCTGCAAATCAAGATCCGTTGAAGAAGTATCGAGTAGAAATGGCAAAGGCCAAGAGGATGATTCCGGATGGAGTAAGGATCATGTAGTCTGTCACATCGCTAGTAGAGGGACTGCTAAGAAGATGTGGGATGCCTTGGCAACGTTACATCAAGGATCTTTTGAGCAGCGGAGGATGTATTTAGAGTAGAAACTGAGATCTGCATAGATGCCAAAGGGGGAGAGAAATTCATTCCTCACGAAGCTTCAAGAGACGCGGGACGAGTTAGCAGCTATGAGGTCTACACCTCAAGGGTCTGAGTTGGTTAGACTGACCTTCAATTCAGTCTGAGATGAGTGGCAAGTCTTTGTCCAGAGTATCCTGGGCAGAGCGACTTTGCCAAATTGGGACAAGATGTGGGCAGCTCTTAAGCAAGAGGAGTTGAGGAGAGTCTAGTCAAGTGTAAGCTTGACGAAAGTAGTAGCAGTGGGTCGAAGCCCAAGGAGGAGGATGAAAATATAGCCCTTGCATCCAAGGGGCAACAGGAGCAGTGGAGGTGGAAGAAGGACGCCTCGAAGATCAAATGCTTCAGGTGTGGTGAAATGGGTCACTACGCTACACAATGTCCTCTCCGGAAGAAGGACAGAGATGAGAAGCACGATCCAAAGGCTGCACCCGCAAAGATTGAGGAGGAGTTCTCCTTGAGAGTCGAGATACCTCCAGGAAGAAGGTGGGTTGATATAGAGTTGTAGTTCGAAAGAGCTACAGATGGGTAGGATCCTGGAGGAGCCCACCTCTAGGTTCAATTCCTTGCTACGAGAGCCCAGATCAGTAGTAGCAAGATGGACCAATGTCAGTTGGTGCAGAGGAGTACCAAAGTGACAGTTGCAGTGGCTAGTAGCGCCAGAGACTGGGCAGTGCAGAGCAGAGTTGGCAGTAGTGCAGATGGCACAGAGCAGAGCTCAGCAACAACGCAGAAGCTTAAGAGGGCTAGAGTAGAGACTAGCAACAGTCAGACTCCAACAATGAGATGCATCATATTGAACACCAGTTCAGTAATTTGGGATGCTTTTCCATTGCTGATACAGTAGCAGCAGCACTGCAGTGCAGTGGTAGTTGGCAGTGGCAGTGCCAGCAACACACGGATTCAAAAATTTAGAGGGAGATGTAGTACGGATTCAGTGTTAACAGTGGCGGTGTAAGCATCAATATAGTTGCAATAGTGCAATAGTTGGTGGACAACATGTCAAACATCATCAATGCAGATGAGGATGTTATGAAGTCAAGGTGATGCTTTAGTGGGAAGCATTACTAGAGCACATTCCTCGCTAAGAGGAAGTGTTGATTTTTGGTAGAATCGGATGTGCTCTAAGTATCAAATTTTGAAGGGAGGCTTGGGCACATGTATTCCAAAGAACCCATAAAGCGTTTTGGGAAATTCCACCCAGAGATAGTTTTATTAAAATACTTAATTATTTTTAATGGGTCCCTAAGTCTAAACTTAGGAAATTAAAATAATTAATGGGTATTAATCTAACTATGGGTATTAATCTAATTAATGGGTATTTTGTTATATTATTGTACTATTAGGTGTGATTAAGGTTCTCCTAGTCAACTTTGATATGTAGACTTGTTGCTCAATAACCTTTTGGAGGAGTGTGCCCTTATTGATGTTGGCCCATAAACCTTTTAGGGAGACACCCTATCTACTTAGTGGTATAAATATACTACTTAGGCTTCCTTTGTAATTTATCCCTTTTGATCATTGAGTTAAAGCTCTCTAATACAAGTGTTCTAAGTCTATGGGAACTATATCTTTGGCATTTTCTTGTGGTTGGCATTTTTATGTGCATTTGCGCGCCTTATGTGTAGTAAACTCATGCTTTGACTACATCTTTTCCTCTCTACAACATTTCTTTAGTGTTGTTTTTTCTTATTTTATTGCACATTTTTTGGTTGGTGTTTTGGTTCCATTTGATCCCTCCTTTTATTTGTGATCTCAACATGGTATTAGAGTGAGCGTGAACCTTTCTACTCACTTAGTTGTTTTTTTTTAATGTTTTTTCCTTGGTTTTTCATGTTGATATTTCTATGATCAAAATTGGCATGCAAAAGAAACCTTAATTGTAGGAATATTGAGGTTGTTTCATTGTGGTTCGTTTTCTACAAAGGTTCTTTATTAGGGCTGTTTCTGCATGTTTTCTACACTAATACATAGTTCTTGTCCATTGAGATTAGTATGCCCAACATTAGGTTTTGTTGATTTATTTCAACAATTTTTCAATCGTTATTATGGGGTTATGGGTTGGTAGTACCAATATTTTTTTTGATTACAGAGATAAGCTTTTAAACCTAATTTTCTAGTGATATTTTGTAAACTTAGGACTAGTGGCATTGCTTTATGTGATTGTGGAAGTAGGGTTTCTGAATTTGTTTTCTTTTCTAATAATTTTTTTTGGAGATTATTGGCTAGTGGAATTGCCTTAACGACTATGGAATTAGGGTTTATAAATATGATTTTTTTTCTATGAGTGATCAAAAGTTTTTTTTTTTTGAGGAATTTCGCTAAGGGCTGTGGATCTAGGGTTTTAAAGATCATCTCTTGATTATGATTTGTTAGGGTATTAGCCCACGTTCAAGTGCTCACTACAATATATCTAGGAGTTTGTTTAGATCATCTATTTCAAGCTTTACTTCAACATTTGGTTCAAAGTTTTCTCATCATCACCTATGGAGTTGCAGGTTTGAATATCTTCTTGTAGGGTTTCATCCTTATGCAAGATTTTGCTTCCCTTCTAGTGTTCCTTGGATTCTCTAAGGATCCCTACCCTTTTACAAGAGCACTGCTTCCATTTTAGTTTTTTTTAACCCTTTTTTCAAAATCCAATGCTATCTTCTATCTCATTTTTGCAGTAATATCCTTTAGGTGTTTTATTGCCGACTAAGGTTTGTGTTGTCCTAAATAAAAAAGCAATACAGTGCAAATTTCTTGGAAGATCTAACACTATTCCCTTCATTGGTCTATACATTGGACTCCTTGAAGACTTTATAGAGCCATCTTCTTTGATGAATCTAATGACTTTAGAAGGGATTTTTCACTTATTCAATAGGGCTGCTTATATCTAGGCAGATCTAATACAGAAGAAAACTATATGTAATGGTTGTCACCAAGAGAATTGTGTCTTCAAGTCTTGCTTAACTTGTCTTCAAGGGATATTGGTGAATAGTGTATAGTGCACATTGTATATGGTTTTTTTTGCTGCACAAACTAGCAGGCCTGGTATATAGGCTAGAGCTAGAGGGCACAACAACAATTTGGGACAAAGGCCCACTGTCACCACAACCTATGTCCCCTTCTCTTCTCGGAATCGATGGGAGGATTCCCGATATCCCTCACTTGTGATTAATGTCTTCACTAGGCTTCAAAGTGAGGTAATGATGGCTCATTTAATAGAAAGGTTGAATTGAGGTGTGAGATTTGGGAGAAGCTAGGATGACTTTCCACGAAAAGCCCCTTGAGAGGAATACTATACGAGACCTAGGGTTGAAATATTTGATGAGATAATAGTTCATCCAAGGTCAATATTGTCAAGAGAAAAGGTCTCGAATGATATTCTACTAAAGTGAAAACCTTCAAGAAATCCCTATGGTGAAGGGAAACTTCAAGGTTCCTCACTTGGTGTGATAGCTAGGGTATCAAATAAAATGAAATTTCACTATCGGAATTTGTTCAAAACTTGAAGATGCCTAAAGGAGAGACTAAAGAAAATTCCTATTTGGATGGTATTCAAAAATCTCCTAGAGGATTTTGCACCAAGCCCTAGAAGGCCTCCCTTAGCCTTAAAGGGATGAAGAAAAGAGGAAGGAGGTGAAGCAATATTGATTTATCAATAAGAAGATAATCACAAAGGATTCTAGACTAGTGCTCACCTATTGGGAAAATTGGAGTCAAGAATTACTTTGATTTGATGATTTTACTCTTCAAGGAGACCTAATTCAACTTCATGAACCCTAGAGGAGGAAACTTCATAGATACAATAGAATATGATACTTCCTTGACAATGTTTAGTGGAGTTTGAGGGAATGCAAGATGCAAGATTTACCCCTAGGACATTTATCCATCATTGTCCATGAGTAATGCATGCAATGCTTTTAATAATTTTAATGTTCTCACAATTTTGCTTTAGCCAAGGCATATTGAAAATCACGAAATGGCATTCCATAAATTATACATTAATCAATGTAAAATATAGAATCAAAATGTACTTACAGGACAAATGTGAATATATCCATCCATCAACATTGCAAAAAGAAGCTCCAAGAAAATATAACGGAATTTCCAAATGTCAAAGTGCATCAAAACATCCCAAAACTCATCCAAAATTGCAGTTCCGAATTTCTCAAGTAGAGAGATCCCAATCCAAGTTATGATGATCAATGCAAATAAGGCCTCTCTTATTTATATGAGGCTCCTCAAGACTCTGCAAAAATTTTGGACTCTTGTAATGTGGTTGGAGAGTTTTTCATTGTTATATCTTTAAACAAAAAGTATTTTTCTAGTTGAGACTGTTGAAGAATCTAGGGCACGAGGTTAATGAGATTCTTCTTTTACATGATAAATATTAATGTTTAACTCGTTAGCATATTCTTTAACATTAGTGTGTATTCTTTATATCATTAAATAGCTATCATAACAAAGAGACAAGAACACAAGATGTTGGCATTCTGCCAGGGCCAAAACATCTCCCTCTTGGAGAGGAAAACCTGCACACAATTCTTCTTATAGAGATTCCAATTGATGAACACCAAGACCATGACCCTTGACTAACTAAGCCACTCCAAAACCAAGACACCAATCCTCTTCTTCATACTGTTGAGATCATCATCATCACTGCACCTTTCCCAAGATCATCATTGTGTCTGCACCACCGAGATCTTGACTCTTGTTGCATCTCTAGACAAAGTATCACCGTAGGATTACTTGGATCTTTTCCATAATAATAATCACCACAATCACTCTTCTTCCTTTCATTGAGGGTATGACTTGTGATTTTCTTGCATTGAGATCATACTTATCAATGTCCAAAAGTGTCATCTATGTGGAACTGCTACAGGTTATGATGACCATCTGAGAAACACATGATTACTTTACTCACTCAAAATTCTAAGTTATTGTGCCACCCGAAAAGCTTCGGGTATCTTTCTTAATTGTGTCTTCATATGAAATTTCAAAGGTATGCCGAGATCACTGTAATATGAGGAGGCTGAGATACTTCATTGTAATTGTCATCAAAGCAATAGAGGTATCTTCCTCTTGTAATGCGGATCCATACGAAACATTTCCTTGTATCAGACTTCCGAAATTCCTATACCCAAACGAATTGCTTCATAGAGAAGTGTGAGTTTTTGTTTATCTTATTTGCGGTGACCCTAGGTGAGTATATATAGTGGTCATGCCTCCATAATGAGCTGACATAAGCAAGTGATCCGTTGTGTCTCTTTTTCTAGCTGACATGACTTCAATTTACATTATTTTGTTGGCCGACTTAATAGTTTTTCATTGTTCTGCTTGCTTGTCTTCAAAAGGATTGTGTTGGTCTTGGAGGGTTGTTCTAGACACTAGGTAGCTTCATATCATATACAAGTATGCTCAAGAAGAGCTCTTTAACATGATTTTGACTCTTTTAATTTCCTAGACCTATGGAATGAGAAAGAAACTCATTCATATAATTTACAAAAATAATATTTCTTTTTTTTCTTGACAAGTACAAAGATAAAAATTACTTTGACAAATATTGAACCCAGTTACACGTTTCTTCAACACTTCATCTTAACTAGGGAGGTATTTACAATGGTACTTGGTCGCAATGCAAGGCCTTGACTAACAACTCCATCTCTCCACGAGATCATGAGCTACAATGCTGGCGAGACCAATGATTTATAGACACCTTCATGATTTTCTCTCAAGGTACATGCCCACACGGGTGTTCACTAAGTATGACCTTCTAGGACTATTCTTATCTTGGTTTCCCAACCCTCAAAGAATATCAGTTCTCTTGCCTACTT
>APFE030685947.1:0-12622 GCA_000404065.3 Pinus taeda
ACCCACTTAACTACATTCAAAGAATCTCCAAAAATCTGGATTGCGCATATGTGCCTATGGACCAGCCAACAGAGGAGAAGTTTCAGGGCTGAAAGTTCTGCATAGTTATTAGATCCAGTACCAAGACCCACAGAAGCCATTAAAGAATGGGAATCGTTTAAATGTATAATTATTCCTGCCCCAGCTGAGTTGGTTTGTGAGGCCCCATCGAAGTAGGCCCACGGGACACCTGCTCTGATAGTTTCCTCCCTGCTCTGAGGTTTGTTCCTTGTGTTCTCCGGCTCAGGGATACTAGAGTAAACTGCTGTGCTTTGAATAGCTGTTGCTTCTGCTGAAGGGCTATTGTCTTTGAACAAACTTCTGTTCCTGGCTAACCATACTCCCCAGCAAACAATAGGAGGCAGATTTCTTAGATTTCCTTCTGAAGAAAGGTTCCACCACTGTTCCCAAGTAGCCAAAACGGAATCCCCTTCCCATCTAAGCTGTTTTTTTAATAGATTGGAAACCTCCTTCCACACCCTCTTTGTGAAAGGGCATCCCAAGAAGAGATGCTGAATGGTCTCCGAGTCATCTTTGCACAGTGGGCATCTTCCAGGCCCTTGCTTGCATCTTGCTTGGAGAACGTCCCAAGTTGGTATCTTATGTTTTAGCACACACCAGAAAAAAAGCCTGGCTTTCTTAGGACATTTTAATTTCCACAGAGATTTTGCCCACCAACTTGGATCTTCCCATCCTTTTCTCAACATTAAGAAAGAGTATCCTGCTTTAGGGGCGTAAGATCCTGAGTCAGCATGTGCCCAGACTAGCTGGTCCGGTCTGTCTCTTATTCTCACATTGGATCTTTCTAATTCTTGAATGTAAGTCTGCCATTCGTTCCACCACAGGGGACTGATTTCAAGGTCTGCACCTGATTTCCAAGATTGCCCCCAAATTGTAGATTGCCCTATTTTCTCCACCTGAGATAGATGCACAATGCATTTGAATTCCAGATGTCTAAGAAGCCCAGGGGACAAAGCAAAAAGTTCATTACATCCTACCCATGGGTCTCTTCCTATCCTAACATTTTCACCATTCCCCACCTGCCAGGCCAGTCCTTGTTCAATGACTTTAAAAGCTTCAGAAGTGGCTTTCCATATCACTGATACATTCCTTCCTTTCTTGTTATGTTTACGGATCCATTCTTCCATAGGCTCCGGATCTATGTATTTGCGCTTCACAACCCTTGTCCACAAATTCTCAGAAGTTATAAGCCTCCACCCGGATTTGGCTGCCAGGGAGATGCTGAAATCATTTAAGTTCTTTATCCCCCAGCCGCCCCAATCTTTAGGTCTGGCTATCTTGTCCCAAGCAACCCAAGGAAGAACAGAATCCTCCTTAGAGCCCGACCAAAGAAACCTGTTACATAGCTTTTTTATCTTATGGAGAGTCCCTTTTGGAATCCATGTTAGTGCTGCCCAGAAGACTGGCATGGCTTGCAACACTGAATTGACCAAAGTCAGTCTACCTGCCCTAGATAACCACCTGAAGCTCCAATGGTTGATCTTTGCTTCAATTTTTGCCAACAACCAGTTCCAATCCTGTTTTTTGTAAGAATTTGGTTTCAGCCTGAAACCCAGGTACTTAAAAGGGGTCTCCATGTTTGAAGCCTCAAAAGGAAAAATGGAAGAGATTTGGGCGCATTCCAATCTGCTGAAACCTTCCATTATTAGCTGAGACTTGTTGAAATTTATTTGCATTCCTGTAGCTTTCATGAATAGGTCAAGAATATTTTTTAGTTCTCTCAATTCATTCAGATTTCCATTTGTGAAAAGAAGGATGTCATCTACAAAAAGAAGGTGAGAAATGAACATATTTACAGCTACTTCCAAACCTTTGATCAAACCTGTTCTCCTTGCCTCCAGTATCAGCCTACTAAGCCCTTCTGCCACTAGGAGAAAAAGTAACGGGGATAATGGACATCCTTGTCACAGTCCCCTTTGCCCTTTGAAAAACTGAGATGAGGCCCCATTTATAAGGACTGCAAAGCTTACGCTGGAAACACAGCCCATTACCCAATTTATAAATTCCAGCTTGAAACCCAGATGGGTAAGCAGCATCCTGAGGTAAATCCAGCTGATCCTATCATAAGCTTTGGACAAATCTATCTTTATCACAGCTCCTTTCTTGATAGTCTGTCTTAGGCTATGAATAGTCTCCTGTGCAACCCCTATTGCTTCGTGAATTTGTCTCCCATCCAGAAAACCAAATTGTTCACTTGAAATATTTCTTGAGAGAACCGGTTTCAGGCGCACGGCAATGACTTTTGCTATAATTTTATAAACACAATTACATAGGGAGATAGGCCTGAAATCTTCAAAAGAAATCGGGTCCTCCTTCTTTGGAATGAGTGCTATAAAAGTTGCATTGAAAGGAGAGTAAATCTCCCCTTTCCTTCTTGATTCTTCCACAACCCCTGTGAGTTCATCACCAATTTCATCAAAGAAATGGTTGAACAGCTCAATAGTCCACCCATCAGGGCCTGGACTTTTATCTTTGGCCATTGATTTTACAACAGCTTCAACTTCCTCTTTTGTCACCTCTTCCACTAAATTCCCAGCTTCTTCCTCTTCAACAAACCTGGGGAAACATTGGGTGACCCTGATCACCTCTGCCAGAGTAATCCCTCCTTGGTCGGAGAACAGGCTCTGGAAATGATTCTTTCCCATGCTTGAGAGTTCTTCAAAAGATGTAGCTTCTCTTCCACCCTGATCCTTTAATTTCCAGATAGTATTTGCATTTTTCCTACCCTTGGCATAGTTATGGAAAAATTTTGTATTCTCATCACCAGCCTTCAGCCAAACTGCCCTGCTTTTTAGCCTCAACTCCTCTTCTTTGTCCAAAAGAATCTTGTTCCTTTGTTTTTCTAGTAACAAGATCTTGTCCTTCGATTCCTGATTTATATACCCCTCTGCTTCAGGATCCTCCATGGCTCTAAGATCAGCATCAATTTTGGACAGCTCCTCAAGTTGACTGCTCTTTCTGGCTTTTGCCCATTCGATGGTTGCTTTCTTCAGACTCTTTAAGTTATCCATGAATAGAGCTCCCTTGTTTTGCATCACAGAGCTGTTCGTGTGTCTCCAATATTGCTTGAAAAGAGTGTTGTAAGACTCCTCCTGCAACCAGGAAGCATTAAATTTGAAAGGAGGAGAAGGCTTGAGGGGAGGCTTGTGAAGCTCCATTAGGATAGGAAAATGATCAGAGTTCCCTCCTTCTCCTACCCATTGCCTGAACATTGGAATGTTGGCTGTCATATCTTCGCTTATGAGGAAGCGATCCAGGCGTTTTGCCACTCTTCCTTCCCCCGCTCTTCTATTCCTCCAAGTAGGCTTTACTTTAATAAGATTCACATCTATAAGGTTATGAGCTTGAAGAGAATTTGCAAAAAATTCTGAGAGCGGGTCTTCCCTGGCAGAAGGCCCCCATGCTTCCACATTTCCCATTGAAAAATTTAGATCGCCTCCTAGAATCAGACTTCTGTTCTTCAGCAGAGACTTGGATAAGAGGCAGTTCCAGAAGGATTCTCTTCCCTGGCAAGGCCCATAAACATTTAGAAACAATATAGGGAACCCAATCTCTGCGGAAAAAGCCTCCAGCCCAAGAACATGATCCATTCCCCAAAGGCTATGGGCCTGCAACCTACCTTCTCGAAAACCAATAGCCAAACCCCCAGAGTGCCCCTCCGCGTCTAAAGCATGGAAAGTCCATCCTGGGAAAGAAATTCTGAGAGCTGATTCCACCTCTAGGCCTTTACCAAGTGTTTCTTGAAGAAAAAGAATGTCCGGATTATAACGGGAGATTAATTCCTTTAGGGCCAGTTTTTTGGGTTTACTGGCTAAACCCCTACAGTTCCATGACAAGAGGATCATTTGACAACCTGGTCAGGGGGAATAGCTGCTCTAAGCGCCCCAGGAATGGACATTTGTTTCCCATCTGCTACGTCAAATTTCGCTTTAACCTGTGCTTTTGACAGATTTGATTTCCTACCCCTGCCTTTTCTTTTGGAGACCTGAGATGTGGAAGAGCCTAATCCTCCAACCGGCCCAGGAGATTCAGGACATTTACCCGATATTTTGTCCAGTGATCTAAGATTGTAGTGACACGACAGGGTGGACACTGCCGAGGACATACCATGATGAGGACCATTTTCGCTGCTTAGAACATTGTAATGAAAAGCCTCAATACGGTTTTTTGTTGAGGGCTGATCAACTGAAACGCTGTTTTTTACCGGAATTTCAATATTTGAAATGTTATCATTCAACGTTGAGGAAATCGTATGATTGCCCAAATCACAATGCAGACAGGTTGGCTCCTCCAATCCGCCTTCAAATCCTTCGGTTGAAAACTCCAAAGCCTTCAGCTCCATGCGATATTGAGGCACCTGTGTATCGACCTCGGCCCTTGTAACTTGACAGCTTGCCTGAACCTTTTCGTTCTGAGCAGCCTCCTTATCAGGATCCCCCCGGATGATTGGATCCTCCAACCCACCTTCAGATCCTTCGTTTAAAATCTTCAGAACATTCGGCTCCATGTGGCATTGTGGCGCACTTATAACGCCCTCGACCTTTGAATCGTGACTGTTTGCCAGAGCCTGTTCGCTCTGAGTAGCCTCCTTATCAGGGTCCACCCGGATGACCTCAGAAGCCGGTGCCTTCTCCTTCTTCGTATTTTTGTTTTTGCGCTCACCGGACTCACATTGCAGAAGGTTTGGGTTCTCCAACCCAACATTAGTTCTATCAGATGAAAAATCCCCTGTCTTCGTCTCCAGCGGGCTTGGATTCGCAAGAAGAACTGGCTCGAGGTTTGTGGTTTGACTGATAGCCTGTTCCTTTTCGATCTGATTTCCTCTCATATCAGAAACCTCCTGGGTGTCCTCAGGGACAGGCTCTTTCTCCCTCCTTGAATTTTTGACTGTTCTCTCACCTTTCTTCCGCGGCCTACTCCTGCGGTTTCCCAAGGGGCAATCCCTTGCCAAATGCCCATAAAGATGGCATCTATGACACCTGAAAGGAAGGTGTTCATAGTCCAAAGGCTGCTCATACACATAATCTTTGTACTGTAGGACTATTGATTCTAATAGGCCATCCTTGGGTTTTAGCCGAACAAGTATTCTGGCCATCGCTCTTTCATGCGTGTGCAGAAAAGACATATCAGCTTCTATGAATGTGCCCACTACATCCCCTATGGATTTGAACACCGATTCCACCCACAGAAAAGGCGGAAGACCAGGAGCTCTAACCCATATTGGTATTTCGTCCACCTTCTCCTTCTTTGCGTCAAAAAGTGGTGTCCACCTCTTAAACAAGATCGGGCGCTTCCCATACGCCCAGTTCCTCTCTGCTATCCAATCCGCGTCTTCTTTCTTATTGAAGCTGGCCATAAACCATCCCTTAACCAGTCCCGTGACTCTAAACGAGGTTGCAGGGGAGTCCTTCCATTGGGCCTCTGCCCACTGGTTTAGAGATTTACCTGACAGTTCCATCCCTCTAATTTTACCCACCAGTGTACATTCCGCCACAGCTAATGCATCTTCCACCTGGACATCCATACCTAGGATCAAATTACCTCCACCCTTCCTCTTTTTTAGAAGTTTTTCCTTCTTACTTTTACCAACTGCCTTATTCTGTGCAGGGTCTTCCTCCTCTCCTATCAGGACTTGGTTCTCAACCTCCTGCAGGTCCTGTTTACCACCCTGCCTTGTCACTTGATCTTTAAGTGCTGTGTCTTCCAGAGAAACCCTGCAGCCCTCAATCAAGCTTTTCTTTATATTTGCTCCTGTTCCGGATGCCTTTGCTTCCTTCCCCCCCCCTTTGGGTTCCGCCATCCTTCCCTGCCTTCAAACCCTTATTTGATCCGAGGGTGCATTTTTCATTGCATGGATCAGATTTCTGCGTTTCCTTAAAGGGGTATCGCCCACTTTCAGGTGGCTGGGGCCTTCCTTCCAACAAAACCCTTCCAGCACCTGCTTCCCCTCCAACCGACCTCCATACGCCCTGTTTTGGTTGGAAGTTTATAATATCTTCTAGCTCTCCTTGCAGGCGAACTGTGCCATCGATGGTTCTTCTTTTGCAGCCATGAGGAAAAACTGGATCCTGGGACAGATCATTTTCCGGTATTACTGGTGCCTAGAGACCCTTCCTTCCTTTGATTCTCGGTCCTGCCCATCCAACCTCTGTCTCTGACTGCACTTTTGTGCCTTGGATGCTCCAAACGCCTTCTGTAGCCAGATCAACAAGTGCATGGCAACCATCTGACCCGAAGAACTTGACTACGTTCTGGGCATTTACCTCTTTCCCCCACATCGTCAAAATATCCTCAGGCGTCGGGTTTAGGTCAATAGCTTCATTTGGTTTTACCATGGTAAAAGAACAAATGAAAGATTCGAATAACGATGCTGCATGCAGCCCTTTACCTGCTACTACCTGCCTGGAAACACCGGCTTAGACAGGAAACCCAAAGCAATAGTAAAAAAATTTAAAAACAATTTAAAACCTGCCCCGATCCACCTTGTAACTTTCACCATCTGTCTCGACCTGCACCTCGACAGGGACTGCCCCCCGATCTACTTCGAAACAGCGCTGCCTCAACCCAGGCCATCAGGCCCAGGATGCCTGCGATCCAGACCTCTGCTTCGGCGCTCCTTCATCGCTCCGCCCTTATCAGCCTTGAGGATCAAGTCCCATTTTTTTAAATATACATAATAATATTAAATATAAAATAAAATATAATTTTCAAATATGTTATTTAGTGTATTATTATGAAAGAAACTAAAAATTATATAATATAAATAAAATTTATTAGAATTAATAAATAAATAAAAACAATAATTAACAAAATATTTTCCTAATTATTTTAGGATTATGTTTATATTTTTTTAATTTATAAATAAACATAAATCAATAGTAGTTAGGAATTTTTTCAAAGTTGTTCATAGATTAATACAATCAGATGTGACCTTCCCTATGGTGTAATACGAGTTTATGGATTTGTTAGTCTTAATAATAGGATAGGTATGGTGATGAATTAATGTAATCTCTGTTAAGTTCACTATTAAATAAGGCTCACTGAGCCGTTAAAATTGATTAAATGTAATTTGGCCTTATTAAAGAAGGCCTACTAAGTAGTTAGTGTTTGGTTATGGTTAGGATTTTCTAGGTCACTATAAAAAAAGTTGTCCATAAATTAATACAATGAAATGTGACCCTCTCTATGGTGTAACATGAGTTTATGGATTGGTTAGAATTAATAATAGAATAGGTATGATGATGAATTAATGTAATATGTGTTAGGTTCACTATTAAGTAAGGCTCACTGAGTCAATAAAATTGATTAAATGTAATCTGGCCTTATTAAAAAAGGCCTACTGAATAGTTAGAATTTGGTTATGATTAGGATTTTCTAGGTCTCTATATAAAAAAATGGGTTCCTACTTATGTAAAGATGTAAAGGATTACCATTTTATTTAAGCTTTGATAATTTAAAAGTTTCCCCTTATAGGAAAATGAATATAAGTTGACCATTTAGAAAAGAATGATGATGGTGTTATCCTACCTTGATGTTTTTATAATGTATTAAATATTTTTTTATAAATTGTTGCAAATCATATTAAAGTCTATTAAAGAAAATCACAAATGTTATCAAAGCACTTTCCATAAGTTTTTATTCAAGAATCATATTCTTCTATAAGAGATAGTGTCTTGTCACCTTTATATGGTATGTTAACATTTTTGGATATTGATATTTTATGTCTAGTCCAATATGAAGTTGTTCATACTATTTCATTATACTATTTTTTATTATATTCATAAAGAAAGTTGGTCTTGAAACCCTCTTATTGATAGTATATCAATTCATGGTTTACTCTATTCAAAAGTTATTAAAAGCCAAATTCCTGAAATTTAAAATATATAGTATGCAATCATGTTTGTGCACTAGATGATGTTGTTGGAAAACACGTACCAATGAAATTGCACTAATCATTTTCATTAGATGCTAAATGAAATTAATGGTGGTGGAAAAAATTATATCAATGAAATCACACTAATCATTTGGGGATTACTCTTACTATACTTATCAAGAGGCATGCTATATAGTGATGATTTTGCATTAATTGTATAATAATCTGTGTTTATACCAAAATTGTTTTTCAATACTCCAAAGTTTGACATTAGCAAGTTGAATTTTTTATTACCATAATTGTTTAAAAATATTTTATGTAGTGTATCATTGGTCAAATAATTCAATGTCATATTGCAAGGAGGTCATTGTTGTAATTATTGTTTTTTATAAGTTTTGGGAGACACAATAATTTAAAAATATCAGTGTATATTAACAGTTTTGAAAGATGGTAAAGGGTACTACTCAATTGGTTTATTTACAATCAATTTTTTTATTTCATATGGCATTTCATTTCAAGTGGATTTGACAAGATGCTACTAGGAATTTGGAGATAGCCTGACCATGCAAAAGCTACCATTTTTTGGGCTACATATCACCTCCTCAAAGTTGTTGCACATCCCAATGCTTTGTGTGTGTTGGTAATATTATTATTAATGTAAAACAATCCATGGAGCTTGTGCTCTGATAATTTTTCTAAATTATAGACTATGATATATTGAATAGTTGGTTGATGGTTGGTGGTTAGGAAATCTAAACATGTGTCACAAGTGCAAGGGTGGGTCAAAGACACATGCACACTTCACAATCTCTATAAAAGTAATGTTGAACATAATTGATAAAAAAGTTTCTACAAAAATTGTTAGGTTTTCTATTACACCAAAACCCACAACCATTAATAAACTTACAAATCATTATCATTACCTTTTTAAGTGGTCACAAGGTGGATCCTAGAGTGGAAGTTAGTCCACATGAACGATTCTTAATGTGGTGAGTGATAATCCAACACTCTCCCTCAAACACAAATCGAGGAATCGATCATGGGCCAAGGCTCTGATACAATGTTAGGTTTTCTTGTTTTTTGTTACACCAAAAGTTCCAGACATTATTAAAATTACAAACCATTATCATTACATTTTTAAGTAGTCCTAGGGTGGATCCCAGAGTGGTAGTTAGTCCACGTGAACAATTCTCAATGAGGTGAGTGTGAAAATTCAACAAAAACTAATGCAACACTTGCATCCACTTCCATGGTTTTAAGTATGGTGGACCATATATTTTGAGGCCTCCTTCAAACTAACACCATAGGTATAACAATTAAAACTATTAGATTTAATCTATCTACATATATTTTAATTTAATATCTGAAAGAATGAGCACTATATTTTTCATTTTCTAATCCTTCAGAGCATCTAGTTTTCATTTTTTAAGTTAAACTATTTGTATTTCTCTTCATACACCTCCAAATTCTTCCAACCTTTCCTTTGCAATGGTTATTTTCTACGCTATGAAAGCTTGTTTATATCTTGAAGTTGTTCAACAATTATGCATGATTGAAGAAGGCAAAAAAATTTTAAACTTTGTTCTTGTAGTATTTAAGGACCTTCACCAAATTTTATCTTTCTTATGTAGTTAAAAATTTCTTTGGTTTACCAAAGAAGGTACAAAAGTTGAACCTTGAGATAAGATCTCTTTGTGAAATAAGATCTATATTCTCATAACTACTTAGGAATTCCACCTGACCTCATAAATTTAGAAGGATGTCTTAGCATGGGGAGGGAACCTATTGAATTGTTAACCATGGTATTCAATATAGAATATTAAATGAATGATCATAAATTATTGCTTTTAATATCATTTTTTAAAATTTATTCAAAATGTATACCCCTAAAACTGCACCACAAAAAATTAACTTATTTTAACTTAAAAGTTATGTCTAAATAATTAATCTTCCAAAGTTATTTGAATCTTATACTTAAGATTATTAATTTTCATTCGTGAAACGCCCATATTATATCAATAAACAAGCCATAAAATATTGCATCCATGTAAATGTTAAAATTGAACCAGAAACCAACACCCAAAATTATAAACCAACATTATTCCCTAACCTCAAACATAAGCCAACACCCACAATTATAAACCAACATTTTTCTACAAAATTAAAATTAAAAATGTAATTTCATTGATATTTTAAACAAAATTACATTCAGCATATACACTCAAAAAAGTGTGTTTCTCATGCATATATCCATCTTCAGCCATCAAAGTGACCTATGATTCCAATAATGGAAATCATAAATACATAGCTCCAAATAAAGGGTTAATCACTTATAGTTCCCAAAAAAGATCAACTCTAAGAATAGTTTCACAGGGAACCAAGAGAGCAGAAAAAAATGTGAAACAAAACGTAATGTCATGAGATCAAAGCTTTGTAGAAGGTATAGAGATACCAAAATAATAATGAATAAACACCATGTATTCACTGCAACCTACGAACAAAAATAATATAGGATAGCTTGATCAAAAGTGTAGTGGTGGCCTGATGGAAACCTAGGCCTTAGTAAAATTGTGCCTCGTCAATGTATGGCCACTGTAAGTACTCAAAATGGTATGCTTCCCAATATTCCTTTATCTTCTAGATGAATTGGTCTAGAAGAGAGCCCTCCTTAGAAAGTATGTCAGCTTCCTAGTTCCTTTCCTTGTAGATGTGCCTGCAAGAGAAATGTGTAAAGTCAAGACTAATTCTTCAAATATCCTCCACAAAATTAATCAGATGTATGTTCTTTCATTGTTGTACAACATTGACCCGATTTAACACTAGTAATGAATCACCATATACTTGAATTTCATCACATCCCCTCTCAAGGAAAATAGCAAGCAATGATCTACATGTAAGGATCTAGGCCCAGTGATTTGTTTGATGCCCCATCCTGACTTTTACATGAAAGACATAACTATCAGACAAGTGTAGAATGAAAGCCCCTCCAGCCCGGTTCCCTTTCTCCTAAGAGGCCCTGTCAAACAATCCCCAATGCATAGAACTATCAAGAATTTCCTCTGTTATAATTCTTTCAACCTGTTGATCTTTGACTTGTGGATAATGGTTGAGAATGGATATGCTCTCAACAGCAATCATGCTCAAGTAAGAGGGATGACCCTCAAAGATTTATTTTTTTCTCGCTATTGATAATCCCTTGGAAATAATGAGAGGGAGAGAACATATGAATCTATTGACCCTATCTTGTAACCAATTGTGCCAGGTATCTTGAAAAATTGGCCCCTCCAATTTGTATTTAAGACCCAAGATAACGTTGCAGTCATTCCAAATCTGTTGAGTGAAAGGACATTAGATGAGGAGGTGATCGATAGATTCATTGCTTCCCTTATGCAAGCGGCACCATCTCGAACCTATAACAAACCTTCGTTGCATAACTTCCCAAGTAGGAACCTTTTTTTCCATATTACACCAAGCCAACAACTTTGATTTCGGAGGGCATTTATCCTTCAGACAACATGTTACTACCACTCTAGATGCACCTAGTTAGCATGGACATTTAAATGAAATAACCCAATTTCATAGTATAGATTCCAAGTGGGGCTGAGGCCCATATTAACTCGTCTTCATGGATATTCAACTTGATATGTGCCCAACGCAAATCAAAGATGTAGGAATTCCAAGCATCCTAAAAGCCAACAACGATGTTGAGATCAACTACAGTATGCCCTCCCTGAATCCATAATATGGTGGCAACGACATTTGCAATTTGAGATAACCTTGTGCAACCTTCATTCTTGAAGAGGTCAATAATACTTTTAGGAAGAATGTGATCCATCCTTCTCCCAAGCCATAAATTGCAGCACAACCATACCTTGTGACCCTTTCAACATTTCCACACAAGACCCAAAATAATTAAATCAAAAAAATCTAATATCAACCTCCACACCATAGAAATATTTACCCTCGCTTTATTTAAAAGACTTATCCAATCTTTTAAAAATTATAGTGTGATATATTGATTATAAACCAACATTATCCCATAAAAATTTTAATTTTTATAATCTTATACCATATCAACAAAACAAACCATAACAAAATGTAAATCATATTAATTCCTTTACATTTTGTACACCTCACCATAAAAACATCCCATATCTATTAACCAAAACATTCATGGGCATTAACCTTCTCACCTAACCTGCGGTGAATCGCTTCTTTTTCAATCCCCTCCTAAATGATTATATTAACTTATAGTTAAACTATACTTTTCTCTTAATTATTTTTTGAGACAGGATTTTTTCGATACTTGGTTCTTGAATTTTTAATCCCTTCTTTTTCCATCCCTTCCTAATGATCTTATAGGTAACTAAGCATAACCGTCTCTTCATTATTTTGAGACAGATGTCGATATATGGTCCTGAAAACTGCATCTCTTTAGTATGGAACGATCAGCAAAAGGAAAGGAATCTACAGATATGGAGAAAAATAAATATTATATTTTAAGAATTGTAATAAAAAGATAAAATACGTAGTGGAAAACTACCGAGTAATGTTCCGAAATAGGAAATAATTAAGGGTGGACAAAAATCACGTATAGCATTGCGTATAATGCGGAACTTGCCACCACAAACACTAAAATCTTTTCATTATGAGAAGACTAAGCACTTAGGGTTTAGATTTTTTTATCTA
>APFE030685950.1:0-14028 GCA_000404065.3 Pinus taeda
ACACCATCCATATTTGGGGTTAACGCTACCAATCCATCATCAGTGTTGCCGATATGTTCAAGAGAAGTCATTCAGACTATTCTCCTGTGTCTCTTCTACTGCAATACATTCATGCTCCATTCCTTCATGAATGCCACCCTGAACCCTGTATCGTCAGATTGTTTTCACCTCCAAAATAATTTGCTTCATTCCATGTCATTGATGTGGGAATTATTAAGGCCCTCCTGCGACGGGTCGCTTCTTGTCGACATTAGCTCATTATCCAAGAAGTTGACTTAGGAACAACCCTTTCAGTACTTTGAAGCATGCATGCCTCAATGGCAAGCTTCTCACTTTTGGGGACAGGTTTACATCAATGGCCTTCGACCGAGAGATTTTACGTGGTGTTCGATGCCAAGTCCTTTTTCACACCACGTGAATTGTACTGTAGTACCTTAAGGGTCATTGTCATTATTGGTGATTCATCTTGTGCCTGTTAATAGCTTAAATCATTGGCTGGTAATCAGGCAATGTGTTTCCATGTTCGACTCCAAAACATTTTTCACATGGATCAACTTGTACTCCGAGTGAATATTGAACGAGTTTTGAAGACCCCGGATCTAGTTTCATCCATCCAGGCTGCGATATATTCAGGAATATAAATACATCAAGTGTACATCATTTCTGAACAGATGATCATCCAAATAAAAGGATGATGAGTCCATATCATCAGTCTGTCACACAGACGATTGTCTGTCCTATGTACATGAAAATGAATTCATAAAGCTGAGCATGGGAATGCCCGCCTCAGCTAGATCATGAAAAAATGTTGTCAAATTATTGTATTGTATTGTATCTTATTACAGGTCGCCTCCCAGCTCGAAAAAACTTTGGATCCTCATAGTAAAGCATTTCACCCGACATCAGAAAGATTAACGACCTCATGCTTTAGGGGGCAACTGTTATAGACATTTTTGGGCACTTCAACCCCAATCATAAATGTCCATAAAATGAGGGCACCTAAGTCCCTAAAGGTGTTGCTTCACTACCTAAAGGAACAAGGTCAGTTGATTACATCATCTCCCAGAAGTTTTCCACTGAACACTGCTCATAAATGGTCAAAACTGGACCATACTGAAAGCCCAGTGCAGAGGGTGTGATGCATATCACCTTTCCAGTGTACAAGGTGTGATGCATACTAAATTGCTCCTTTTTACGGTGCGATGGTCAGGAATGGACAAATGGCAGGGACAAAATACAAGGTGGAAGATCATGGAATCTTCCAGAAGCTTCCCCTCTGACACTTGCCTCTCTGTTTTCGACCAGGGATGAGTAAGAGATCAACATTCTCCAAGTGGAAGCAGGAACTATTAGAGAGAGGACACTAATCAAGAACCCAAAAGATGACTCACCTCCCTATAATCATCTATATATGGATCCCTCATCACAGATATCTAGAGGCTGGATTTTTGTATCTTATAGAGAACTATTGTTGGTTTTCTAGTGTAATTTGATAGTGTTGAGTGATCTAAGCTTTACTTGAGGTGAATAAGGGCTTTCTTGCTAGAGGATGATGCTAGGTCAGAACATATGGTTGTAATCCTCTTGCTACTTTTCATCTTAATAAAGCTATTCAAGTTTTCCTCCATATTCTTGTATGTTTCATTATATATGCATTTGTATGGTTAATACACATCTGGTCCTATGTTATTTATGAATATAGATCTTTGTTCTTTGATAGTAGTATGTTGTTGTGATTTCACACGTGCTCTTTGAAGATGGGCAGACAAAGAAGAAGCGGCAAAGCTCTATTAGGAAGGAGAGGAAATCAAGCACAAGACTAAGGTTGGTCTCCTTTGTTCCACTCCTATCTATGTTCATAAAGAAAAGCGAAAGTAGACTTTACTTGTTTGTTTCTAAGATAGCCACCAATATTAGTGGGAATAGCAGCATTCAAATGGACACTATTCCCGGTAATAGTGTGGGATCATGGTGCCATTGATGTGGAAATCAACTACTAGGTTTCCAAGGTCTAGATATTTCGAACGGATTACCTGCCCCAACATCAGGTCAGACAATTGTCCTATGACATTGATGGTAGGGGCATCTCTCTTGCACCTGCCTGGATGCCTAAATCACTTCTCTTTGATCAAATTATTGTATATAGGCACATCTTTTATGGCTTGGAGAAGTGGTATCTTCACACATAACTATTTCAGTTCTCCCAGAAGTTTAGCTTCTTAAGGGGTGGGCTGAGTTGTTCCGGATAGTCTCTCAGGAAAGGGTGGAATTACTTTAGGTTCACTTTCCTCTTTATCCTCCTCAACCTCCCTAGGGGGAGGCTGGCTATTTGGGAGAACCTTCCTAGATTACAGGTTAATCTCCTAAATATCCACAACATAAGTTGGGAATGATGGTTCCCCGCTATATACTTGCTGAGCTTATTTGTTGTTCAGGTTCTGGTTCGGCTAGGCAAGCATTTGGGGCTGCCTTGGAGGAGTAGGAGGCAATGGTTGTGGTTGAGTAGGCGATGAAGGAAAAAGAGTGGTAGGAGAGTTGTACTGGGGTCTCCACCCTTGATGAGATGCATTCCACTGAGTTTGTTGCTTAGCATAGGATTGAAATGAATGAGTGGCTGGTTGGGCATGATATTGAGATGAATAGGACCAAGGAGGAGGCATGGACCAGGAAGGATGAGCAAGAGGGCCCCAAGAAGGTATGGAAGTAACTTGGTTGGGGTTGTAGTATGCCTGAGATGTCCCTTGCATCCCCTGTTGGTATGGTCTAGGTCTAGGTGGTCTCCTTTGGTTCATGAAATAGTGTGGTTCAGTGGCTCCTTCGGCTCCCTAGAATATAGCTTTAAGTCCAGGCAAGGAATGACACTTATCTGTAGAATGATCCTCTTCAAAGACTAAGCAAACCTCTATAGAGTTCAATGGACATTTGTTCCTAGGATGCCTCCTGGTGCACCTAGGACAAAAAATCACCAAAGCCCTCTCTGGTTCCTCTTGTTTCCTTTCGATATGAAAGGTATCCATTTTCATGGAAATAGTTTGCCACATATCACACTTGAAGTATTCCAGCATGTTTCCAAGTTCACCTTTGACGGATGAATTGGATGAGGAGGTATTGGCTATGGGTTGACTCCCCCTACCTCTCCTTTTGGCTGCTCTAGAATGGTTTCTAAAGACGGCCTTTATGTCATCATAAGGTAGTTGGTAGATGTCTCCCCCAGCCAGTAAATGGACGGTGTATAGAAGGTCTTCCGAAATTCCCCTAAGCAGGACCAACTTCAGAGATTCAGGGTCAAGTGTGCACCTGGCCCTTTTGTAACTGAGCTAGAATCTCTCTTCATAATCTTCCAAGGATTCATCACTTCCCATGGTCATTTGGAAGATTTATTCCTTGGTAGATTTTGACCTGTAGTAGTCTTGGTATTTGCTATTAAAGGCCTGCTGTATCTAAGCCCAAGTTGTGATGCTATTGCTAGGTAACCCCATGAACCAACACAATGCTACATCCTTGAGAGTAGAAGGAAATAGTTTCAACTTTTTCTCATCTTCTGCATAGTCATAGGTTCAGTAGATGACAACAAAATCAATCAAGAAGGTGTCAGGATCTTCTGTAGTCAAACCATGGAAGTGAGGTAGGTTTGAGGGACTTATATTCTTCATTTTGGTGTCCCCACCGGTTTCCTGGATGGAAAAGGTACCCTCTATTCTTTCTCCATTCCCCCTAATATTTTTGTTTTCAGCCATTGTCTCAGAAGGGATGTTTTCTTCTTTTTCTTCCCCTATGGGTTCTTCAAATATCTCTGGTTGTTCACCTAAAGATTCTTCTTGATCACTTCCACTAAAGAAGAGAGAAGGTTGGCTATGTGATGTAGTGGGGGAGTTGGGAAAGAATTTTCTTGAATTATCTCTGTTTCTACGAGGCATGAAAGGGAATATTTTTGGTTGGTTTTTGTTTTCTTCACTTCTTGTACCTGCAAAACTAAAATTGATTGAACAAACAAATTACAAATAACTGGAATGAACTTGCTAAAATGAAAATGTAGAACTGAAAGCAAGGAAATGACTAATCTACTTTTGCTGAAATGAAGTTGCTTGAAATGAAATTTGCAGAATTGAAAATGAAAGCAAATGAAATTCAGAACTGAAAGCAAGGAAATGACTAATCTACTTTTGTTGAAATGGAAATTACAGAATTGAGAATGAAAGCAAGGAAATTGCTGAAATAGAAATTGCAGAATTGAAAAGGAAAGCAAGGAAATGTAGAAACTGAAAGAAACAACTACTTTACTTTTGCTGAAATAAACTAATTAGCATAATGTTGCGATAAAAAAATAGAAGAAAGTAGTAATCACAAAATACTTTGACGCTTCCTCGACAATGGTGCCAGAAAGATGGTGAGCACCAGTATTGCAACAATAATGCTACAACTCCTGGGCTTCCTACTTTACTTTTATCAACCCGATAGTTCGTAACAAATTTGGAAGGGATGGTGTTGTATGCACAAGTACTAGTTCTTACTGCAGGCTGTCACTTGGTCAGCTAGTGCAAGATCACTAGGAGATCAAGCGAACTTCTATTGATTCCAGAAAAATATCTATATGTGGTGAAGGAAATGAAATCTTACTCTACAGAGGCTACTCTACTTGCAGAAAGGAAAAGAAGACTGAAATGTAAAGTAAACCTAACAAACCCTACTTAACCAACTAATCCTACTTTTGTAGAAAGAGAGATGAAAAAGCATGAAATGAATGCCATTACCTACTCAGGAAGTAAACAACATCTACTCAAGCTATTTCTAGAAGTAAATGAGAGAAAAACATCTTTTTGGACTTTTATGTATTTTTATGTGAAATTGTCATGAATGTAATTTATTTGATTGTAAATGTGGCAACGATTTGGCGGCGATGGAGGGTGGTTTCAGGACTTGAGAAGATGTAGGATAGTGTGTATGGGTCTTAGGAGGTCTCAAGTGGCCTTTTGGAGGCTTTTCCCGCAATCAAACTTCAAAAATAAGCCTACAGGAAAATCTACAGGAGGCTGCAAGGGATCTATAGGAGGTCTATAGGAGGAAGTTGAGAGCAGTTTTGAAGGTTTTGAAGGTGTAAGAGTGGGTGGAAATAGTAGTTGAAGGCTGGGATGATATATTAAGGCACCTAGGGGTCACTAAGGATTGCTAGGAGAGGAAAAGATGGTTGGGAGAGAGCAAGAAATCCTATGGAAAAACGCACAAAATTAAGGTAGATTTGGGTGAACTTTTGGGCGACCTATAGGGCATAGATTAGGGAGAGAATGTGATGGATGGTAGGCTGACTTACTATGAAAAAATATTTGCTACAAAAGGACTTGAAAATCAAGCAAGGAGATCAAGTAAGCAAGGAAACTAAGTATATCAAAAACAAAATTTCGCATCAAGCTAATCTAGACTATGAGCTATGGAAAAATTTGTTGAAAAATGCTATAATGAGAGAAAGCATGGAAGGAAACTTATTGCAAGACAGAAATGATCATGGTGAAGGAGATCTAAGGCAAAGCATTAACCTTCTAACAAACTGCAACACAAGAAATCCTATGGAGAAGGCAAATCTGTGTTTTTGTGGTAGCAAGAGGGTCTTGGCCTCAGTTGATGGTCCTAAAGGGAGGAAAGGAGGCCAAGGCTCTATTGATGGCCTTTTCGTATCTTATTTCTATCACTATTCAACCTGCTATAAAAAAATCAAATGGAAACAACCTTCTTAATCACCAAAAGCAACCTATTCTTAAGCAAGGATTTTTTTTATCTAACAACAACTAGTTCATAAACTAAAACAAAGCATAGAAATACAAACAAGATGAGTTTGGTTTCTTGAATTGGGCCCTAACCCAAGAGCTTCAACCCTATGAAATAACTCAGTGCTAGCTCAAAAAGGATCTCATATTTATTATCAAAATAATAATAGGATTACATGATACTGTCAACAAAAGTAAGCTCGAAGTTTAGCAGAGCAAAGCTACAACAACAATTTGAAAATTTGACTAACTTCCTAATGAGGCCCTAGGCATTTCTACTTATACAACTAAATCTCCCAACAACTTCCTTAAAATCAGGGAGGCTTGGCTCCCAAAACTTGAGATAAACAGAAGTTATCATCCACTTTCTCGGCTGTCTCCTAGTGCATTGATGTGGTTGTTTGTGCTATGAGCTGCATGATGGAGAATTCGAAGTGGGGAGTCATAAAAGAGGGTGATACCCTCCTGTAAATCCTCTCCCTTGTCTAATTTGAATTATTTCTACCAATTTTCTATTAAATCTTTGACTTTATCTCCAAAATTGAACAATAATCTACATTAAACACATATTAGACTCCATGGCATAATGACGAACCCAACTCACTCCATAAGCATAAATATAATAAAAAAACATGAAATAAGCTAAGAGAATGGTTGACTAAACTATGTTAGGAAGCAAAATGAGGCCATATAATTACCCATTTATCGGGCTCATCAATAAGGGATACAACAACCATATAAGCAACATATAAAAAAGTATATTTACCCATAAAATACCAAGGATAAAGAGAGATCTCATTAGTGATTGCATAATCTGACCAGGTATGAGACTTCCATGAACCACCTAACCGTAGACTAGGCTGAACCAAATATTTCTTTCAACTAGTCACCCTCATTCCATATTCGAAGCATGAATGTGGGATCTCATAAAAAAAATCAATCAAAACCATCCAAGGCCTCCAGAGGCCCAACCACCTCAACCCTTAACCAATGATTCCACCTCACAATCAGATATCACTAGCCATCACTAGATTGGTCTCTACCCAAGTTGTCCAGGGCTCCAAAGTGTTTGTTCCAACTATGGCTTCTAGGACTAGTAACTCAACCCATAAGTATTGTCAAGCTTCCAGAGAATTTTTCCAACTAGGGATTCCACGATAGTAATTCAACCTACCAAGGGATTCTAGAGTGTTTTTCCAACCACGGCTTCCAAGACTAGTAACTCAACCTAAGTTTTTATGGGCTTCCATAGTGTTTGTCCAACCAAGGCTTCTAGAAACTAGAAACTCAACCCATGCTGAAAGGCACAAGAAAACCAACTAGAAAACAAAATTAATACCTACAACGCCATGACTATCTAGGACATGGAAAGGCTAGGCAAATCCACTATCATTCTATGAAATCCTCCAGGACAATTACATATCATAACCAAGAAACCACATGCATATGCCATGCATGCAAAAACTAATGAGGAAAGCACACATGCAACTTCGTACTTGCAAGAAAATATTTGTGTATCTTCTACTCCCGATGTCCTCTTTCACTTTCCTACTCTTCCTTTTCCTTCTTGCTCCAAACTCCAAGTATGCCACACTCCTTCCTGAGTTCTCCAGGAAAACTCTAACTGTCAAAGAGTATGGGAGAGAGAGAGAATAGAGAGAGAGCTCTAAAATTGAACTGACAAAAGGTTACAAATTGATCCTCATAAGCCTTTTTATCAATCAGGCCTTTATTTTTCTTCATTTTCTATTATTTTCCTTCATTTTCCTCGTCACATGAAACTTGTGACCTTTCACCTTCCTTTTCTCCTAATTTCCATTATTTTCATAAACAAATTCCAATAAATGCCACTTTTCCTTTCCCAAGCCTTTCCTACTGCCTTTTGATATTTTCTTAGCCATTAATTAACCACAAGTGATCCCCATCACTATCTTTTTTCCCAATATTAAGCTTGGAATATGTGTCCCATGACCAAGGTCTTATTTTACCTTTATTAATTTTACATGGATTTTTACTAGGGTTGTTACACTAGGGATCACTACACCTATAAAAGCATGGATGTTTATGGATCTCTCCACCTAAACCATGAATAGTTTGTCCATCTCCACCCTCTAGGATTTACCATATATCTCACCATTTACTATCCAAGGATTCCTAGGCCCAATGAGGGTCCACATGACCAAGATTTACTGTAATCCCACCTTTACTGGTCCAAATATTCCTAGGCCCTGTGATTTTTTCTAAGACCACCCCACTCAGTTTCAAAACCATCCAACAATCTAGCTCAACCAAAAAAGAGAATCCACATCACACCATGGCTATCTGAAAATGGAAATGAAAGGCTGAAAACCACTTGAACACCTAGAAAAACCCATGTCAATGACAACAAGAGAACCAAGAACACACATGCATGTACTATGCATGCCAAAACTATCAAGGAAATGATACATGCAACTTGATACTTGCAAGTAATCCTGTTGTATCCAGTTAATCCAACTCTTCCTTGCTTGATCTTTGTTTCCATTTGCTTTCTTGTCCTTTCTTTGCCTTCCTTCCTCTGATTCTAGAATTCTAAAAGGGTGCACTTAGTGTGTGTGAGAGAGAACGGAGAGAAAGATCCACCCAAAAATTGTCAAAAGGGCATTAACTGATCCTTAGAATCCATTTTATCAATGACGCCTCTATTTTCTTGATTTTTCATTATGTTTCCATTATGTTTCCTTCTTACATGAAACTCATGACTTTTCACCTTTCATTTCCCCTGATTTCTATCATTTTCATAAATAAAATGCCAAGTAATGACTCTTTTCCTTTTCAATGCCTTGCCATTGCCTTTGCAAATTTTCCCTAGCTATATTAAACCAAAGCAACACCCAATAGAATGTTTTGCACAACATTCATATTAGAATAAGTGTCCCATGACCTTGGTTATTATTTTTTCCTTTATTAACTTTATTACATGAACTTTTAACTCAAGGTTGTTACAAACCCCTCCCCCTTAGGGGAACATTGTCCTCTGTGTTCAATGACACCTATAACCAGCAAACCGTTGAAAACCAAAACACACTTCCCATGGAGATTTATAACAGAACCCATTGCAGTATTTACAATAACATTTGCTGAAAACCATGACCAACATACCGTTTACTGGAGATTTATAACACAACTTATTACTTTATTTATAATAACAACCACATATACTTATGCACATTTTCTCAACCAACAAATAATGATAATGTTCATGGATCTTTATAATCCCATATCGATATAGTATTCAAATAATATACACATATGCACATTTTCTCAACCAACAAATAAAAGGATACGATCTCTGCATCCGCAACAAGGGAATCCAAAGGCTCATACCTCCACCCTAAAAAATAGTACCAAGATTCAAATCCTTCCCATGAATTTTGGAATCCAAAGTCAAAGTAAAATTTGCATCCAATATCTAGCCCTATGATCCTAAGTCACTTTTTCTCTCAATGAATAGTTTTTAGCTCACTGTTCCAGGGTACACTCCCAATGTGCATCTGATTGCATCTGGAAATGCTAATGGCCAAAACAAATCCATTCCTGGCCTTCCCTTATCTGCTACAAAGTACCTCAAGGAATCTAATCACCTGCTTCCATATAGTCACACACCTTCCAAGTTCTATGGGCATCCCCTTCTCTGCTACACAGTCCCTTGGGTGACCCCTCCCTTGGAAAGGTTTCCTCACATTAGAAGGTCCAAAAACCAAGGCATATCCTTGCCTCAAAAATATCATACTAGTCATAGCATGATCATGGCAATCAATGGACACTATTGGGCACCCATGTCCCACAATGGCCCTACTCCTGAAGTGATTTAGTAGCATACTGCTTTCTGTTCTAATTCCTTTTGATATTTCTGCTAATTTTTGTAGTTAGTTTAAACCACCCAAACTGGGAATTTCCATGCTTTCCTATACCAAGAACATAGTTTCCATTATATTCAAAATAAATTCAAAGCATACCTCATTGGTAGCTCATCAATAAGGCACACTTGCAACTTTGTTTACTTCCTCTCTCAACAAGTCAAAATAACATATTTGACCAAATCATCATATATAAACATATCACCTCTATTTATCTCAAAACATAACCATCATAAATCCACATGTAATCGTCATAAATTAGAGTCATAGATCACATGAATAATTTAAACTAAAATACAGATACTTATCTTCCAACTAGTCCTTTTCTTCTACCTTTTTATTTTGTTCTTTCCGTGCACCCATCAGATCAATTTCCCTACCTAACAAGCACCTAGTGCCTTCTCTCATCTTCAATCAAGTATACCTACACACAATATATTTTGGGAACGGGTTCCCCAAGAGTAGTTTTGGGGCTAAAAGCCCATGTTTTGGGATAATTTTGTAATAAATTTGTAAAGTCTCCGCATTTTGTGGTTGCAAAGTGCGAAGGTGTCAAGAATCATAAAGGGTTGTCTGCCCTTATTTTGTAAAGTGTCAAGTCGGCTGTAAAGATCTACACATAGGCTGCAGACCATGGGATTATATAAAAAAGAGCTAAGTAAGTGGGCTCTAAGTAGTTCATAACGAAATATGGAGTAAGAAGGGAAAAATCATTGGAGTCTTGGTAGAGAAGTCTAAGTGTTCCAAGTCTTAGCATAGGTAGAGGCTCTGTGGCTGAGTCCATAGAGGCCTAGGGTGGAAGTCTGCAGCTGAGTGTGCGAACCCCTGTAGCTATGTGCGCAGGGCAGATAGAGTCTGTATTAAACTAAAAGATATCAATAAAGAGAAGTATTCTACAATTTATGTATATTTATTTCTTGTTAATGCACCTGATTATATTACTGTTTGGGTTTAATTTACAATATTCATGTGATGCTTGAATATATGTGAACGTGTTGGTTAATTGAACGCAAGTAAGGGTATTAGTTTATGTGGTGCTAAATGTGATAGATTAGTAAGATGCATAGCACACTTGAGATAACTTGGGAACCTACATAATACATTGTCATAGCTGCACAAAAGTACCTGGACCATGGGTTAGGGCTACGTAAAGGTCAATCATACACCTTCACAGAGGTACTGAAGGCAGAATAAGGGGTAGATTGAGAAAGCCCTAAAGCTTCATAACCTACATGAAAGTAGGGACAGAGGGTATAAATTGACATCACGACCATCTCAGGGTGCAGAAACTTGGTTCCAACACCCCCCGATATTGCTTCGGGTGAGACTTCAGTCCGCGCTACGCGGGCTGATGCCGAAGGGGCCAGTAGTGTAGGGATTTATTTGGCTAACTAACGCTAAACTTGGGTCAAGCCCCACAAAGCCAACAAATGGTTATGTTGTTGGGATTAGAATCATCATGAAAGATGTGTGATGTCATATCGCTAGAATCAAACTAAGAAAGAGGTCGAAGACTGGTTGAATAGTGTTAGTGTCAGTATATGCATATTTCCACCAGGGATCAAATTTGCTCTTTGCATTTTCATTTTAGGTGCCTTATACTAAATTTTGGATCATTCAATTAGGTCATGTTAAAATGGTCCACTGATGGTTGTCTTCTTCTTAGAAAATAAAATCTTCCTTTGTGAGGTACATTTGCTGACCCACTTCCATGTTGTATTCAGTTGAGGTTTCAAATATGTTACTTTAGGTGTCAAGGTAGTTGTCTTTCCATTAGGTTTTAGGGTTCATTTCCAAGGTCAAAAATCATGATTTCAAGTGTGAATAAAGGGTAGCAAAGGTATGAAGATGACCAATAAACAAAGAGTAATTGCCAATAAGTCATGATGATTGTATAAATATCTTTTGTCACTAATGTAATTTTCATCTCAAAAACATGTTTTTGAGATGAAAATAGAGTATTTTTAGTTGATTTTTTTTTTTATGTAATTCAATCCATTTTGTGTAATAAGTGTTCCTAGCCGCCCCAAACATTTCTCCTTGCTGCAAGAAATGAAACCACTGAAAAATCAGTTCAATCTGAGCATCAGTCACCTAAAAAGGGACAATGAGAGAAAGGTATTAAACAAAGATTTGGATTAAAGAATCCAAAACATTAGAAAGTGGGTTTTTCTAATGAAAAATCAAAATCAATCTCTATATAAGAAGTCACACTCCTTTTCCAAACTCATCACTCTCATTTGATAAAGAGAAAGAAAACCATTGAAGGAGAGAGGGGAATTGAGGCCAATTGGTGTCTAAGGAGAAGAGGTGTTACACATAGGAGACAGGGCACTATGCACAGAGTAGGTGGAGGAGGAATTACGCACATAGGATAGAGTGATGTGCATAGGCATGGAGCACTGTGCATAGGGCAGTTTCTCGAGTGAAAATTTGAACGACGTTGTTCATAGAGCAGGAGCACTGCGCACATATAGGTGGCACTATGCATAGGGCCAGCAAGTGCCAAAACACTTTGTCATCCACTTATTTCTTATTCAGGATCATTGAGAAGATGGCCTACATTGTACATAAAAAGCCATACCCCTAGCAAATGAATAGTCTCTATCACTATTCCTTGATCAAGATGATTGTGCTACATCATCTCAACCTCCTTAACATCTCATGGGAGACATTCATTGCCAATGACATCTTCAGGCATCATCAGATTCCTCCACTGATGCCTCAAGAAGCAAAAAGACCTTCCAATAGTGCTACAGTAAAGAATGATGAGAAGGTTAAAGAGACTAAAGCTGTTGAGGAGCCAGAAATCTACAAGATTTATTAGAGAGGGGCTAGAAAACTGTTTTCAGCAGATAGGAAAGTGTTTACTCCACTTGATGTGGAAGGGGCCTTGCCTTCTTCATCAACTCATAGGCAAATGCTTGCTCCACAAAATGTGGATGGGGATTTGCCTTCTTCATCAACACAACAGGTGTAGTAGCTGCATAAAGGGAAAGAAAAGGTGCTAGAGGAAAGCCTTGATGATGAGGAGGAAAGGGATTTTCATTTGATGGAAGATGATGAACCAAAACAGCCACACATCCATCATGGCATTGAGATAGTTGACTTGGAGGCTCAAGATGAGGCAATAAACGAAAAAATCACCATAAGGGAAAAATATGCACAAGTCCAAGCACTGATGGACAACTTGGTAAGAGCTAAGTATTTCATTTCATACCTTGATCAAGAGAAAAAGAAGCTGAGTGGCAAACAATTCCTCATGGAGTTGGAACTTCTCAAGGCAAAGAGGCAAAGTGACAAGGGAAAATCAGCAATGTAAGAGGAAGAAACACTAGCTACCTTGACTACAAAACAAAGAATTGAGAAGAAAATTGAGGAGGATAGAGAAACTTAGCTTGACAGGGTCAATTTTCATTTGGAGAAGCTGCTCGAAAAGGCCAACAATGACAATCAAATTATGAGGCACATGGCTCGCCATCACAGGACCTGAAACAAGATTTGCAACATAAGGGTCAAGCGAATGAAAACAAGGCTAAAACAAGCACTTAAAGCCAAAAGGAGGATGATAGGATTAGGTTCCTTGCTAAAGATTCCTTGGCTAATCAACATACTTAATGGTGGTATTTTCCACAAATTTTGAGCAAGTTTTGAATAATTTTTTCCTTTTGAAGGATTTGGCAATTTTTGACATAGAAATTTTGGCTCTATGCGCAGCGCCAATGGTGCTATGCTTTTCCTAGGGGCATCCAATAAGGGAATGGTCAGCATGTTTGGTTTATAAATGATGAGTACATGCACCCTGAGCATTTTCTAAGATTTTAGAGCAGAACTAGTAAACTAAAAGGTCAAAAACCACCCAAAAAATGACCTTTCTGCCCTTTTTTGGACACACAGAAGCAATCCTGGGTGAATCCATTTTTGAGGGGTCAAATGAGCTTCTAATGAACACATTAAAGATGTTATGGAAATAAGACTTGAATTATTTCCAATGAGATATCATGAGCTGAATTTGGACACCAGGAAGGCTTCCACAATGGACCTACAAAAAGCATTGCTCATAGGGCTTGGGCGCTGTGCATAGGACAAAAATTATGTTGAGTGTCTATTTCACTGTGCCTTGACTATAATTTTGGATTTCCTCTCACAGATGGTGTTTTACTGATGTAAATGATGACAAGGCATGTAAATATGATGGATAATAAGTACTAGAAGGTAGATTCATTAGATTAAAAGTCATCTTGAGGACAAATGAATCAGTTTCCTCACTTTTAGAGGCAGGTTGTTAAGATGCCTGTTGACAATAATACTGAGAGGGGGGGGTGAATCAGTATTATCTAATTCTTTTACCAAATCTTTCTTATTTATAC
>APFE030685953.1:11874-26906 GCA_000404065.3 Pinus taeda
ATTAAGACCCCAGGTCTATTACAACCTTTATCCATTCCAAGCCAACATTGGGAGGAGGTTTCAATGGATTTTATCACAGGTTTAACCAACTCTGAGGGAAAGAGTGTCATCATGGTGGTAGTTGACAGACTTACCAAGTATGCACACTTTTGTGCATTGTCACATCCATTTAAAGCTATTACAGTTTCTACTGCATTTATGGAAACAATTCAAAAGCTACATGGAAACCCAAAAATTATTGTAAGTGACAGAGATCCCATTTTCACTGGAAATTTTTAAACATAATTATTTTCTTGTCTTGGTACTCAGTTAGCTCATAGCTCATCTTATCATCCTCAATCTGATGGGCAAACTAAGATAGTAAATGAATGTTTGGAAGGATATCTTCATTGCTTTGTATCTGATAAATAGACACAATGGATCAAATGGTTGCCTCTGGCTAAATGGTGGTATAAAACTTCCTTCCATATAGTAACAAAAATGACCCCATTTATGGCACTTTATGGATATCAACCACCATCCATCACATCATATTTAAGAGAAAATTCTAAGGTTCAAGTAGTGGAACATCACCGAACATCAACAACAAGTCCTCCAACTCTTAAAGGATAACCTCATGTTAGCATAGAATAGAATGAAATAACAGACAGATCAACATCGCAGCGAAAGAAGTTTTGATGTAGGTGATTGGGTATTCCTACGGCTACAACCATATAAACAAATGTCCCTCAAGCAAGCTAAGAAGGAATAAATTATCACCAAAGTATTAAGGTCCATACAAGGTGTTGCAAAAGGTTGGTACTATGGCATACAAATTGGAGCTTCCTGCAGCGTCTCGAGTGCACCCAATTTTCCATGTTTCATGTTTAAAGAAGCTTATAGGCAACAAACTCCCATTTCAAACAATATTGCTAGAACTTGATGAGGAAGGAAAAATTATATTGGAACCGGAAGCAGTCACAGAAACAAGAACTCGACAGCTCGAAATTCAATCATTTTGAGTTTCTTATCAAGTGGAAGAACTTACATTGAAGATTCACATGGGATGATGAGAATTATATAGAAGCACCAGAACTACTCAAGCATTGAGGACAACACTTTTGAAGGAGAGGGCATGTTTGGTCCCTTAATACTAGTGATTACCCCATTACTATTGTAGTTGTATCCCTTATTAATATTGTTGTGCCCCTATTGTCCCCATATTTTTATTACTGTGCCCCATAGAATCGCTCTATTGTTATTTTTGTGGCTTTATATTATTATTGTTAGGTCGGTTGGGTTATATTGTGAGTCCTTAGACTCCTATATATAGAAAGGAGGCTTTGTCATTTGAATCATCCAAGAATTGTTCATTTGTGTAATGTAAAGGATGTTTCCCCCTCGAAGAGGCTGAATTCTAAGGCGTTGATCTCTCTTTTCTATTTTTTTGTGAGCTAGTTTCATAACATAAATTTTCAATGAATCCATAAATAAGGTAATCAAGAGAAAAAATTTAGAATTTTGAGGGAAGAATTTTTTAGATTCAATGTCCTCCTTTTGGATGTCTTTGGCTACCCCTAATGATGGGAAGATCATGACTTCATTAGCTATTGAAGGTTGGTTGATATGACCAACAATTTCCCCAAACCTTCAATCTTTCAAAAGTAACCTGTGCCTTACTTAAGATACTTGTATCCAACAATTAATAAACTCGGGGAATAGATTTGCAAAAGAGAAAAAAATAACTTGTGTTATTCACAAACACACAATGAAATTTATTCAAATTTGCACAACTATTAGAGGATAGTCAAATACTTGTCTACCTCTTCCTAGGCAATACTGCCCCTATTTGGACCTTGCTCGACCAAAACAAATGCAACAAAACCAATTAAAAAAAACACAAATATACCTTGCATCAAGAAAAGATCGCCAACATCATGCCAAGATAAAACCTTCAAAGACTTTTCTTTATTATCATGTGCAATAATAAAATCACAACATATACCCAAGCATTAGCCTCCCAACCATGAGAGAATGAGAGCTCTGTGGGTTTATTTATGCATATTTTGGAGAAAATCCCAATGAAGAAGTGATCCAACAAGTGGCATAGCGGTGGAAATCCTAATGAGGGTTGAATTCTCCATGTGGCACAAGGGCTTCCCAAGTGTGAAGTCAAATTGTTGTAGCATCTCCTCTGCTAGCAACGTATTCTTCTTGAGATATGTGCATTGGTGTAGATGCTATCCACATATGAGATTAGTGTAGATAATGGGAGGCAAACTCCCTCAAAACTTGTGCTTAACTGTTGTGAACAATCCTCCAATAAATGACATATGTACAGGCATATGTGTGGAGGATCTTGGCTGGCCTACGTGGGTTGTAATAGATGGCCGCTAGCTATGTGTTAACACATGGCTGGATGGGCGTGGGCTGTAATAGATGGCCGCTAGCTATGTGTTAACACATGGCTGGATGGGCGTGGGCTGTAATAGATGGCCGCTAGCTATGTGTTAACACATGGCTGGATGAGTGTGGGTTGTAATAGATGGCCGCTAGCTATGTGTTAACACATGGCTGGATGGGCGTGGGTTGTAATAGATGGCCGCTAGCTATGTGTTAACACATGGATGGATGGAGGGAGTTAACTCCCATTTATACTGCCCTTTGACTGCCAGCACTCAACTTGATGGACTCGGCCCTTTTTCTAACTGAATATGGACCAAATTTGGTGGGATTTGGTCACCCCAAACTGTTGTAGCAAGCACAAATTCGCCCCTCCACTTGGCACTAAGATTTGGCCCTCTTGTGTGGCTGTCCAAGTCACAGCATATACCTAAGCATTAGCTTCCCAACCATGATAGAATGAGAACTCTATGGGTTTATTTATGCATATTTGGGGGAAAAACCCAATGAGTAAGTGATCCAACAAGTGGCATAGCGGTGGAAATCCTAATGAGGGTTGAATTCTCCATGTGGCACAAGGGCTTCCCAAGTGTGAAGTCAAATTGTTGTAGCATCTCCTCTGCTGGTAGTGTATTGTTCTTGAGATATGTGCATTAGTGTAGATGCTAGCCACATATGAGATGAGTGTAGAGAATGGGAGACAAACTCCCTCAAAACCTGTGCTTAACTATTGTGAATAATCCTCCAATAAATGACATATGTATAGGCCTATGCATGGAGGATCTTGGCTGGCCTATGTGGGCTGTAATAGATGGCCACTAGCTATGGTTAACACATGGTTGGATGGACGTGGGCTGTAATAGATGGCTGCTAGCTATGTGTTAACACATGGTTGGATGGGGGGAGTTAACTCCCATTTTTACTGCCCTTTGACTTCCAGCACTCAACTTGATGGACTCGGCCCTCTTTCTAACTAAAGATGGACCACATTTGGTGGGATTTGGTCACCCCAAACTGTTGTAGCAAGCACAAATTCGCCCCTCCACTTGGCACTAAGATTTGGCCCTCTTATGTGGTTGTCCAAGTCATCATTAACTTAGTCTTTGAATTCACTTTGTTTTTCCACATCATTTCCACTTGTTGACATATTTATTTTGTCCACCATTTATTAATTTTTTCAACTTTTGTCACCACTTTATACCACTAAAATAGGAAAAATGGATTTTGAGGGGCTAGAAGTCATCTTTTGACCCTCAAAGTGGACTCTAGAAGAATGTTGGGGCGGAGAGCATATTTTTTAAGTACTTATAAGCCCCTAGGCCCCAACATCTTTTAGGCTCATTTATTTTAAAAAAATTGAGCAATTTAATTAACAATCCCATTCTGCAGGAATTTTTAATAAATAAAAAAATTCTATCAAATCCTAATCAAATTTCATGACACTTTAGATATGTCCTAGTATGGTAATATACATATCAACTCTAGGGATTAGGACGGACCCGGGGCTTAATCATCAAAGCCGCCACTCCAACTTTGGAGGTAGGTGATTAAAAAAACTCAGTTAATTATTCATTGTTCAAAAGCAAGAATAATTAGCTAGGTGAAGAAACACTCTAGAGTGTACTCACTCAACGATCAAGTCCCAAGTTGTCTAGGCCTTTTATAAAAGGTCATCATACTAGTGACATTTAATACAATTCCGCACAGGGTTGCGAAATTTGAGGGAGAAGAATAGAGAGGAGAGAGAAATGGTCAACAGGTGCCTATTGACTCCTGGTCTTCTAAAGAAAAAATTATTAGTGCCCTGTACATTGGGCCATGGGGTCTTCAAGTTTTGCCTGGTGCAACCTAGCAAATAACACTCTTCAAGGTTTATCTTATCACCACAAGGGATGCTTCCCTGAATAAGACTCTTGCTATATATCCTAATGGCGAAACCCATAAAAGAATGTAAAGTTTCTATGTGTATCTTGTACTGCCTATAAAGGAAGCAGTTGTCTCTGTCACTTGCTGCAAATTGCTCAACGAGACATCTGCCAGGTGCTTTTCTTACATCATCTCTTCATACATTCAACAATATATCTCATAGGAAAACTACTTGGAAACCTAAGTGACAAAACCAAGACTTTCTTATGTTGTAATTTCAAGTGATAAGGTACAATCTATTCATATGTTAAATGCATGTAATAACTTTACAAACAACCAATCTAAGTTTCGGCTTGAAATAACAACATTTCGAAAACCAACACTTGAACGCATTCATGCATTTATTTTCTTGAATCTGAAAGAGTAATCATTGAAACTATCCACAGATTTCAACATTTATGAAAAGACCTTGATCCTAGTGGGTTGAAGCATGAAACAGAGAATTAATTCTAAGTGACTATTATTTGAATATTTTACAATCAGTGAATGTCTAAAGGTTTATGAAGACCATTAATGATAACAGTCACACCTGATCTAAATTAAAGAAAAAGTATTACAGGTCTTTCAGGTATTTCCAGACATACTATGGAATTGCCACTTTTGGTTCTGAATGAGAAAATAAACAGTATGTCAAATATTGCTATGAAAACCTAGATTTGCATTTTCTTTGTTGAAGTGGCCATAAACTGCGAAGAATAACTTATGCACACAATTTTATCAACATTTTAGAATGTAGTTCTACGCATCTGTTCATGCCCAAGATAGTAAGACATTTCATTGCTAAAACTCACATAACATGGTTATAATACACATAAGAACAACTGGAATATATTGCCAAGCATTACGAACTATTTATTGCTCACAAGCACACACATGAAACTTTCATTCAAGCAAATCAATACAAACTACTACACAAGCATGAGTTTATTTTCAAACACTTTGGAAACAAACTTTGCACAACAGTAATATATATGTTATAGTAGCCCAAAGAAATGTTGTGTATGTGTTGTTTTAAATGTGCAGCAAGAGAGGCATCCTCCTAGCAAACCTATGATTCAAGATATCCGTTGATGTCAAGGAACCCAACATGTTTGCACCTCAGAAATATAGACCACTGCCCCTTTTTTAATGGATATGGCAAGCTGGAAATTGTCCTTGGTAGCTAAAAGCCCTTTAAATATCCAAATTGGACCAAGCTTCACTGCCTCTTAAACTTAGAGGGAATTTCCCTTGGCATTACAAAGCCCTTTAAATATCCACATTAAAACAAGCATCACAACCTATTAAACATAGAGTGGAAATCGCAGATTTATGGCTAAAATATAAAAATATACTAGTGCCTTGTTCTTGCTTGGCATCCTGAACAGAGGCATTTTTAAGTGTCTTGGATCATTTGAAGCAAGCCCACAATTAAATCTTGAAGGCACTAACAATGCCCAGGACTGTGAGATCAAGAAGAAGGCTTTGAAGCGGCCTCCAGTGATCATGAAAGACAAAGGTATGTAGTCCTTAAGTTGGGGAAGAGTCAACCAAAAATGAGAGGATAGGTTGCTTTGGTGATATTGGTGACTATTCTAGTAGTTCCTACTTGGGTTGCACCTTATGGATTAGAGATTTTTTCATTAAATTGAAAGAAAACTATTATTAGCTCTACTATTAGCTCCTACTGGCCATTGATCCCTCTGTAATTCATAAATAAGCTGCAAAACAAAAGGCTACAAAGGTAGTCCATGATACTATTGAAAATAATGAAAGTACCCTTCCTGTTACCAATCATCAAGTTGTAGCCACCACTTCCATTGGCGCTAGAATAAAGAGGGATCATAGCAAGAAGAAGAGGAAGGAATGTCTGGTTAGAGCTTATTCTTCCAGCGACTTCTTGTTGACATTTAAGGATCAGTTTAGAAAATTGCCTGTTGAGTTAGTTTAATTTGACATAATAGGTTGGCTAGCAAAATAACAGGTTGGCTAGCAAAATAACAGGTTGGCTAGCTAAATAAAAAAGTTCACAACATACAGCAGAGGGATCTGAAGTTGTAGTGTTTATAACAAATTGATATCTCTTATATGTTTTTGCAATTTGCTTGAGTTTTACCTTGAATTCAAATGAATAAAACAGTACTATCCAATCTGCTTTTCATAGAAGCTAATTGGCAGCTGTATGACCAGAGTTACAATAACCACTTTTGGACTTTTATTATGACAAGGAAGCCATAGAATTGTTATGAAGTGGAGTTTACCTAGAGTTATTTGGTTAAAAGAGAAAAACTATGAATAGGAACAATCCTACTAAAAGAACTATCTCACAATCTTTGCAACTATTTTTACAAATTCAATGCATGCCTCATTTTTTCCACAATTTTTCATCCGTATGCCTGAGCCAAAGTCTAAACCTACCATTGCCAGAAGTTGCTTCAAATACTGAATCAATACAGACATCGGTTGAAATTATACCTCCCTTAAACATGTAAAATAAATGATTTTAAAAGATTTAATCACTTCTTTATTCCAAAGGCTTAACCTATTGATATTAATTGCTCTTGGGATTGTGACCTTATTCATAATGCCTAAGATGACCATTGAACCCCCATGGCACTTGATGCTTGAGTTCTAAGCAAATTGTAGACCAATGCCTAAAGCCAACCTTTTTTCCATGTTTTTGGAGTTGATTCAATCTTCCAAGCGAACATAGTTATTAGTCATCCTCCTTGGTAGATAATGAAACTCTTCCACCCTTATCCACCCATTACCTTTGGCTTCCCCAAGATAGGTTTCTTCATGTTACTAAGTATTCAGTTATCTGTCCAAATCTTAGTGATTTGGCTTAGGTGTGAAAAATGCTTTAGGGTTCTAATACCGTTTGGACTTCCTCATTGACAACTGGAAGACCAATCTAAACTGGGCGTTGGTATAAATTTTTAAATAGGACACATAAAAGATGTCATGTATTATAAGTTAGGAAACTTATGAAACTCAAAATCTACTCAATTCTACATTTTGTATCCAAATATGAAACTTCTTATGAGGCCATCTAACTTATGAAACTCTTCACTTAAAATAAATAAAATACGTTATATATTTATTGAAGTCATGTAGATGCTTGTTTGACCTCTTGAAACATTTTATCCTCCACATATCTAATAGTATGGAATTAGTGAAATTGGCCTTCAGAGATGACATGACAATATATTGTAAAACAAAAGAACAGTACAACAGATCTACAATGCCTCTCCACATAAGAAATTTAAAACTAACATGCTACTCGAATTGAACTTGGACCATAATGCAAACTACGATGAGAAATATCTACCTTCATATTTGGAAAATTACTAATCTGCTGAAGTGTGGTGTTATGTTTTCTACATTTCCAGAAGATCAATATGCGTTTGTTGTTGTATTTTAGAATCTAGATAAGACATATAGAAACATGTTGAAGGCTAGTTATTTGGTCCCAATTCTTTTTTGGAATTGTTTCAGTCAGTGCCAAGGATTAGAAATAGACAGAAACAAAATGATACTCTAGGGCTTCTAATTTTACTCATACAACACTAGTTTGCTTCAAGAGTTGTTCATGCCTCATTTGCAGATGCTGAAATTGAAGTTTAACTGAAGGTTTTTTTAGGAGGTAAGCCCCTGCGAGAGAGAGATTCTGAAGCAAAGACATGATTTTATTACTATCATCCAAATCGTAGCGAGAAATTGTAGAATTAGGAAAATCAATCAAGTTTCAGAAGTTTATATATTTGGATACAATAAGGCTCAATAAGTTAGGCCTCTCCTTGGTTGTTATTTACTCCTACCTCCTAATTCTTCCCCTCTGCCCTTGTAGAAGACGTCAGGTCTTGATACAAACTTATTTTATAGTATTTCACTGGGAAAAAAAGACATCAGATCATAGTACTGATTACCAACTGAGTGAAGGTGTTGAAGTGGCCAGCCTTCTATTTATATAAACATGTTTGGATTTAATAACAAGAGAAAAGTTTGCAAATGAAGGATCATGCTTGCCAGTTACTATCAACTGTTAATGGCAGTTTGGATTGTAAATGTCTTTTAGTATTCTTTCCTAGAAAAGTTCTAGATATTTAATTCCTTTCTTAATTTGCAAGAATGAATGTTGACGAAAATAAATCAACTATGCAGCAAGGGGAGGGAGAATATCCTTCAAATGCAATTGCTGGTAGATGTTTAGGAACTTTTGCAAGTGCACCAGGACAATCAATTTATGTGGAAAGTGGAAATGGTGTATCAAGAGGTAGTGATGTAGCAATTGTAACACCTTCCAGAAACAATCATATGGAAAGGGTACAACGTTTAGATATTCATCACCAGGACTTAGATTCTTTAGATACTGTAGGGTGAGTCTCATTCATTACTCTATGTTTATGGCTTCTTGTGGTTGTGTATTTGTCATGTTTGAGATAGAGCATTACTAATCGGTCAAGTACCTTTGCACTTGAACAACGCAAAGAAGAGAAAAAGAGTTCCTAGAGTCAATGGTGGTGAGAAGGGTGAGAGGGAACTCTAACAATTTAGCATGAAAGGTGTATCCTCACAATTCACCTATTCTCTTTCTTTTTCTGACTGAAATTTTCTTTTGGTACATGTTGATGGATGGACGTATTTATGTTGCTGGAGGTAATGGAATTGATATAAATCGATAGTAGATTCGTATGTGTTTGTTCTCGTAATGGAAATCATGGGGCATAGAGGGAGGTCAAATGCAAGACAAGTGTGGACCTCTCCAGCCATGGAGAGAATGTGGGTAGATAATATGTGTGGAGTTATTTTTAATCTCTCTGCTTGACTAGCTCAAAAAAAATCTTGATCCACTGGAAAATAATGTTTCTGTTTGCTATACATGGTTTCCTTAGGGCATGCTCGTAATTATATTTGTATTACATGTTGGCCTTGGGGGTTTGTTTCACTTACTGTCGATTATTTAACTATGTCCAGTCGATCAGAAGGTTGAGAGCAAGTGTCATACCACATATAATGAGGTAATAACATGACCATAGACACTGCTTATTATTTAGCAATTGTTCCTTGTTTATTTGTTAAGTATCACTCCCATTTTTTCTCATCATCTTATCTTAATTAAATATTGAAATTCCAATATGTAGCATTTTTGAGCAAGAAATGCATAAGGCATCTTAGTAACGGTTGATACATAGTACAATCAATGGGAATTGTGACATCCCCAGATCTCTGAAAGCGATCAATTTGACTGAATCAATAGTGATATGGCCGGGTAAGTAAAATGAATATTGGTTCAAGTGAAAGTTCTGGAAATGATATGCTGAGAATGCCCCATAGGCACATGCTCTAGCAAGCAGTAGGAATGGATTCAATGAACCAGTGGCATGCAAAAAGTGTTAAACAAGACTCATCTCTAAGAGGAAGAGTGAACATGGATTCTCAAGGGAAAAAGGGCTCTTGAACAGGCAAACTTTGTGCATTCAAAGGTGGTTAGGACATGCTCAGAAAACAATACCATGAATGCGAGAAAGGTATTAAATTTATTCAGTCTATTTGGACTTGAAAGAAACATCTAATGTATGAAAACTGTGGATCCTTGTAAGAAGTTCAATTTTTCAGTATTGTGCGTCCTTTTATATCAATTGAAAATACTTCATGCTTAGATTGTTGATATCATATGCTTGATTTGTTTGTAGCCCGTTTGTAGTAAGTAATTGTTTCTTTTGCAGGACGTTTTGAATTCAAATTTACAAATGAATTTAAGAGAAAAACTGGGAGAAGGAGATCCTAAAGGCTTTTCTATAGGTTATCTGCAAACTCATCTGTATTTGACAGTGCCACAAACATGTCTAAGTGTCTTGTTCAAACAAACCAACATCTTTATCAAGGTAAGGTTTTGGTTCAAGTGTTTTTATTAAGTAATATATCTATTTGTTGGTCCACCAACTTTTACTAGTTTTTTATATTATAATATAATAAGATGTTCAATTTCTACTTATAAATTGTTTCTGTCGAGCCAAAATGTTCTTGACCTTCTAAGCAAGTCAAATAATCCAAAAGAAAGTGACGCATTAAAGCACAATATGTTAGGAACTTCAATGTATCTAGCTATAGTTTTCCCACAACATGCAACAAGCTTCCCCTAGTCTTATCTCACCATACCTCTGCTAGGAGAGATTCTATTGGCCTTCAATTGGTGGCTCAACTTTCATGGCACACTAGTAATCAAGCAAGTTTTCCCTAAAGCTATGGATCCATAAGGCAAAACTTCGTCAATTAATCAATGCAACTAGCAATAGTTTGCCCTCAACATGCAACAGGCTACCCCTAGTCTTATCTCACCATACCCTTGCTAGGGGATTCTATTGGCCTTCAACTGGTGGCCCAAATTTCATGGCATGCTAGTAAGCAAGCAAGTTTTCCATAAACCTATGGATCCATAAGGAAATCCTTCATTAATTAATCAATTTTAAATAATTATTTTTTAACAATTTATTCAACACATTAGCAAACCATGTTTCTCCACACATTATTGTAATAATATTACTAGAACAAAGTCAAGGTGAGAGATTCCATTTCTCTCCAAGAGTGTTGAGGTTCGATATAAATCATTTATCATTTTACAAACCATGGATGTAGTACTATTTCGGCAGGATGAGATATCAATTGTATTTCATCTGATAAAGAAACAATAAGTGACTTACAAACTGCAAATAAATAGGTATTTCTTGCAATTTATGGAAATTGTCAGCCAAACATAAACAATAATTATAATATGCTTGGTTTTCTATCATTCAGTGCATCACCTTTTTGTAGAACAAAGGGTTGGCCTTCAATAGGTTTAGCAAAACAACTCTCGATCACCCAGTATTGGACCATGAATATTTGGTACAAACTACTCAAGACATAGTGGAGAGTAGATAAGAAAGCCTGCCCTAGTGAGGTCATGCTCCCCACCAACTAATTGTCACTTGGTTTTTTAGCTAAGTTGTCTACGAATTCTGTGCTAGAGAGCCATTATGAGATTATTCACCTACAATCCTTTGTTTTTTTAGGGAGAACATCCTTTCGTATCGATCTCTTCTACTTTGGGGATATGGAAAGTGGAGAAGGAGGTACAAGTGGATCGGAAAAGGTAAGCTTACTTTGTTTTTAAAGAATAATTACATAATATAATATGTTTTATTTTTGGTTTTAGGTTTGAAGTTATAATTATAATTTTATAATTATACTTTTTGGTAAATCATTGAAACTTGGACAGGGAAAGAATATGATCACAAAGTCCTTGCTTGAAGATGTTTTTGGGATAGAAGGACTTAAAAAACTTCATGCTTTGGATGTTGAATCCCTAATCCATTTTCTTAAGATAGAATCCCCTGAAGCTAACCAACTAGGTCTAGGTAATCAACAAGCTTTACAAGAATCGATAAATATCCCATCCTCTCTTGGATCAAGAAAAAATCGAAAAAAGTGTCATTAACATCAAACACCAACAATGAAGAACATTGTGTTGAGACATCTTGTGTGATGGCAACTCCCAGGACCGCAAATTCTTGTTCATCCTCAGTATATGCATCATTTATTGGTAGTTTAGTTACCAAGATAGAGTATGACCCTGTTTCAGGGGAGATAAGAAGGACAGATGCAGGAAAACAATTCTTAAATAGGCTAAAGGAATCACGCCTTCAAAGATTTAGAGATCATCTTTACCTCACATTCTCCAAGATTCCACTTCACCTAAAACAAATGGTGGTACAGGACATAGAGAATGAATTTGGTACTGGTTGGTCGGTTAAGAAGATAAAATTGCAAATGTCACTCAACTGTAAGAGGTTTCATTGCAACCAAACAAGAAAAATTAAAAAAAAAAACTCAAGATCAAAGATTGAAACAAAGACCATTTGACATACCTTTTAAAGTATGGAAAGAACTTGTAAAATCATATGAGAAGTTGGATGCACAAAGAAAGGCCAGTGATGAAAGCATTCAGGTATTGATTTTTTCATTAAATGTTATTTAGAATGTATTAATGTATTAATACTTATACATATCTTAGACGTTTATTTGTGTGAAAATAAATTGAATTGGTTTATGTTTAAGGACAAGGCATCCAAGGTGAGGTTAACCAAGACAAAAGTCACTCATCGTACTGGCCAAAAATGTTTATAACAACCTTTATAAGTCTATTAAACATGTGATATTTTTTCAATAAAACTTGTACTAGAAGAAAGTCATCGTTATCTAATTTCTCCCTATTTACTGATTGATAGGAACTAAAATATGGAAGACCTCCAAATCATTTGGAAAAGGAGGTGCTGCAGCAAAAGAGATGGGTTTAATTTGTTGTTTGGATGGGCTATATGGTATGTAATCTTAGTTGGATTTCCAATATACTTTTGAACCGTATTTTCATTTTATTTTTTAGTACTATTAGATATTATATCTTACCTCATTTTATGGTTAGCATTGTATAACAAAAACATGCGTTGTGTTATGTAACTAATACTAACATGTAATATTGATTTTTTTTTCCAAAATGCTATAGGTAATGATTGCCAAGACGATGATCATGATGATGATCCAAACTATGCTCAACATATATCAGGAGATGATGAGGATGACGATAATGGTGGTGAAGGAGGATATGATGATGATAGTTGTGGTGTTGGTGATGATGTGGATGAGACTAATGAGGATGGTCAAGATGATCATGAGGATGATCTTGGTGGTGGTAGCTAGGCATGCACATGCATTGTTTTTGATGAAGAAATTATTGTGTAGAATGACATGGTTATGTTTAGATGGGTGTTGTGAATTTACCCTATATCAATGAAGCATTTTGATTTGGTAATCATACGATGAGTTTGATTTGATTAAAGATGATGATGATATTATCATTATTATATTTTTATTTTATTTATATATTGGAAAGTATCATGATTACTTTGATAGAGAATTATAATGTATGGTGATATTACCATCTTTCGATGTATGTTGTTAATTTATCGTAGGATAATGATATTCATGAAATATTTTGATCTGTTAATCATATTTGAATTTTAGTTGTTTTGATTAAAAATAATACTGATCTTATTAGTATTATGTTGTTTTTTTATACGTATGTGTTGAAATTTGTCAATAAATCATTGTATATGATGACATTGTTATTTTTTTGGATGGATGTTGACAATTTCCCTTAAATTTCTTTGCAAATGATTTTGAATTGTGATATCTTCTTTAATGATATTTAGAAACTATGATATATTTCAGTATGCAATTGAAATTAGTAAAATAAATCTATAAAGGGGATCATATATGTAAAGAAAAATATACTCTACATAAGAAGTCAAATGCGGATGTAACCATGCATGCAAAATTGAAAGTAAAATTGGATGTTAAATTAGGAATTAATAAAAAATGCAAACAATGACATACAAAGTGTTTTAAAATATTAGTGAAAAATTGTGCAATAGTTGACACAAAGAGGGGAACAAAACATGGCATACAAAAGGATATCAAATTGGGAAAAAACAAGGTCACATAAATGGACACCAAACTAGATGAAAAAGAGACAGACAACTAGATGTAAAATAAGATGCAAAGTTGAGTGCTAAAAAGAAGAAAAAAATGTTACAAATTAAGATGCCAAATGATGATGCAAATAATGGTGTAAATTTGGGATACAAACTTGGGCGCAAAAAAGGAAAAAAAAAAAGATGTAAGAAAAGACATAAAAGAAGATGCAAAATGGCGCTGAAAAAGGGTGAAACCAAGGATGCCATATTGGATGTAAAAAATGATGCATAATCAGATGCAAATTTAGGCTTAAATTTAGACACAAAATTATATTCAAATGTGGACACAAAATGAGGCAGAAAAAGATGCAAATTTGGATGGTGAAAACGATGTAAAATTGGACACCAAAAAAATGCAAAACTGGATGAAAAGGTGGGCATAAATAATGGTGCAACATTGGACACATAAGTAGACACAAAAAATGGTGCAAAAATGGGCAAAAAAATAGCTCAAAATTGGATGCAAAAAATGATGCAAAACTTGGTGCAAAAACAAATACAAAAGTAGATGTAAAAAATGGCTCTAAATTGAATGTACCATTAGACACAAAATAAGATGCAAAGGTGGAAACAACACATGACTCAACATAAGATGCAAATATAAATGCAAATTTGGATGCTCAAAATGATGTAACATTGGATGCAAGAAATGGTGTTAAAAACGATGCAAGATTAGATGCAACAAATGACATAAAATATGGTGCAAAATGGGATGGAGAAAATGGAGACAAATAAAACGTAAAAGTGGACGTAAAAAATGGTCCAAAAAAAGATGCAAAAATGGGCACAAAAATGGATGCAAAATTTGGTGTTAAATCAAATTCAACACATGGTGCAAAGAAAGGCACCAAAGTTGGTGCAAAAATAGGTACAAAATTAGAAGCAAAAACTAGTGTAAGACTAGATGCAAAACCTGGCATAAGACTATATGCAAAAACTAACACAAAATGGATGCAGAAAGAGTCCATTTGTGCAGGGTTGATTTATATGCAGTAGGTATTAACCATAGCATTGGATAAAATGTCTCTTGGACCCGTTGTTTGCGGAACATGTTTTTAATAGAGACCCATGTGGTAAACCCATAGTCTAATTGGGACTAGTTGTTTCAATAGAGCCCAGGTTTAAAAGATACCCGTGAGCAGCCTATAGCTTCTTTGGTAAAAGCAGGTT